>WYDI02027735.1:13117-23829 GCA_009867235.2 Psittacus erithacus | reverse complement strand
CGGCTCATGTTCATTTTCTCATCAACCAACACCCCCAAGTCCTTCTCTGCAGGGCTGCTCTGAATCTCTTCTCTGCCTAACGTGGAGCTGTGCCTGGGATTGCTCTGACTCAAGTGCACTTGGCATGGTTAAAACTCCTAAAGTTGACATCAGCCCGCCTCACACGCGCATCCTTCCCTCCAGCATATCAATCGAACCACACAGCTTGGTGACGCTGGTGAACTTGCTGAGGGCACACTTGTTTTGTTGCTGACAAAGATGCTGAGCAGGATCAGTCCCAGCACCCAAAGAGGGACACCTCTTGTTACCTGTCTCCAGTTGGACATTGAGCAACTCTCATGTGGCCATCCAGCCAGTTCTTTATCCTCCGAGTGGTCCATCTATCAAACTGATGTCTCTCCAGTATAGAGACAAGGATGCCATGCGGGACAGTGTTGAAAGCTTTGCACAAGTCCACGTAGATGATGTCAACTGCTCTACCCCTGTCCTCTGGATGGCATTCCTTCCCTCCAGCGTATCAACTGAACCACACAGCTTGGTGTGTGAGTTATCTATAATATCCAACCTATTCTGTAGCAGTTATCTTTCTCTAACAGTTATCTAAACCATTCTCTGTCACAAGAATTACTCCATGTGTAGAAAATTGCACAAAGAACACTATTTGTTCTGTTGGAAAGAACCAAAGAAATCCTGATCTTTATACCTAGACTCTTACAGGGACAGCAGAGAAAAAATCTCACTTTACAGCCCGCATGCAACACCTTTCCCTATAGGAAAATGGTATCTTACCCACAAGTTCATGTTTATGGATGCACAAAGTTTGGATGACCTAAGGGCTAAGTTACATCCAACAGCCCAGGCTGTGGAGCTGGCAGTTACCTTGCTCAGGATAGCTTGTTGGATCTGAGCAATGCTCTCTACAGCTCAAGGAAACACAGAAAGCATCCTCTGCTGTCTCCCACAGTTCTGACATGGAGAAACTCTTTGCTGTGCTGTAAATCAGGAGTGAAAAATTTGTCTTGTGCGGCTTCAGCTTTTATAGTTGGCTTAGAGGAGCTAAAGAAGTGGGTGAGAATCTGTAGAAATGCTGGGCTAGACAAGATTTCTGGTCAAGCTATTTCCTGAAGAGGGTATTGACTTGGATTGAGCCATGCCAGTCTGACCTTCCCTGAAATATCTCTGCTGATGGAAATCCTGCATCATCCTTGTTAATGTTTAAATAATTTCTGTAGGCTTTTCTTTCTTTTCTTAATTGTTTTGTAGGGTTAAACTCTTTAACATTCTTGCATTTCCCTCTCAAACAATCCATTCTGGTTTTTGTCTTCTTGAGTTTCTCCATTTTGCCTTTATTGTCTCTTCAAAATGAACAGATTCTATTCATGTGTGAGGTGTCCCTGCCCATGGCATGGGGGTTGAAACTGGATGTTCTTATGGTCCTTTCCAACCCAAACCGTTCTGTGATTCTATGATTCTGTGATTCTATGATTCTATGATTCTATGATTCTATGTCTACAGGTGGACAGCATGGTTTTGCAATGTGATCTTTAAGAGTCTTATATATTTATCTAAAGATAGAATCAGACTAAAAGACCTTTTTAATTTTTAAGTTAAGAATTTTGCCAGATCATCACATATAGGAGAATTTATCTTCTAATCAGAGACTGTCGTATGCCTTCAGGTTAATGGTTTAAAGTATCACCTATGGGACTTTTAATTATTAGACAATTAATTGCCTTTAAACAAGTGCCTTGTGCTACTACTGAATAGGGGACGTTGCATTTCTTTACTAGTGCAATCTTAGATACCTGTTAGGGAACGCCACCAAATAGCAGAGTACTTGTGTTTTACTTCTATACTCAGTGGGAATTTAAAGCACACAGTAAGAAACACTGATGTTTTATTTTAGTTTTAGATAATCTTCCCTTTGTGCTTCATTTCTCCCCAGAGCATAGCAAAAGGACAGTAAATAGCCCAGGAGCTCAGTTACAAAATTCTTGAGGGATGTTGGTGTGAAACTCTGTCTCTGGTGAGTACCCCAGAATGGATATTTGAAATGTAAGCGTTGCTCAGATGTTTATGGCTTCATGTTTTGAAACAGCCTTATCTTGCCTTCCCTCCTAGCATCTGTAATGACAGGAGAGTTGAATCTTGATGAGCTTTCAGGTCCCTTCCAACCCAAACTATCCTATGATTCTATGATTCCATGACCTCATATGTGAAGTGGCTGGAATGAGAAAAGCTGTGTCCCTCCTATGTCTTTTGGTCTCCTTGAGACTCTTAGAAATCACTGCAAATGTAGCAGGAGTGACAGTTATCATCCATTAGCATGTTAATATGTTTTGCACTTGATGGCAACCCTTGATGTCAGTGCTTGGGAGCAATCACGAATTAGACCTGTGTTGATCCCCAGCATCTTAGAAGGAAAGTGCTCCTGATCAAGGAGAAGTCACTGTGTGCAGGAGTGGGAAAGCAGCCAGCTAGTGTAATCTCTAAAACAGCTTTGTCAAGCTGGAGGATGGGAGGAAGCTGGGCTATCTTATCTCTCTTCACATGGATGATATATTGTACAGTACCAAAAAACACATCAGCACAGCAGAGCTGTGGAAAGGGCTTCTAAGAAAGGACATACAGAAGTGTTTTGTGTGGGAATTCACACCCAGCTCAGAGCTCTGGACAAGTTTAAATTGGATTTATTGCTCTACCAGAGAGCTGTTTGTGACATTGGGGTCTGTACCTCCAGCACCTGAACTGTGATCCAACTTCTGCAAATAAATAGCTTCTCCAGGCCTTAACAGCTGACAAATACACCCTGTGATTGCTGTCCAGCTGAATGCAGATTATGTACCAGGGTTAACTGAACCAATTTCAGTTGCTAACCTGGTCTAATTTTTATCCTTCATGTTTCTGAGTAAGCAGCTCTGTCCTCTGTCTTAAAAATACAAACTCAGCAATAGACTTGCCATGGGGTGATCATTTTCCAATCAGTGCTGTTTCTCTCGAGAGGTATGTGAGAATTCTCTTAGACTGCTGTTGTCATAGACTATAATTACTGGCACCACTGCATCTCTATTCAACATAGCTATAGCATAGGCAGTTGCCTTGAGGATGTAGCTGCAAAGCTACAAAATGTCTGGGAGTCACACAGTATGTCCCATGTTTTCTATTTTGAAAATAGCTCAATTTTGATAAAAACAATCTCTTCTATCAGTGGATATTCCAGTATCTTCCACTGGGGGGTAGTTGGGTGTCATCTAGCTAGCAGCTGATTTCCAGAAAAGTCACCTTTGATTTGCAATGCCTCCTTATCAGTGTCACAAGAAAACTTGTTTGAAGTAAAGTTCAGGCATTGACACTCATATAGAGTTAGGTTGTCAGATATCTATATCACCATTAGAATCATAGAATCAGCTGGGCTTGAAAAGACCTTTAAGATCATCAAGTCCAACCTTAACCCCAGCACTGCCAAGTACAGCACTACACCATGTCAATAAGGGTTTCATCTAAATGTTTTTTAAACACTTCCAAGGGATGGTGATTAAACAAAATGAAAGGTGTTTTTTCCACCGTTTGATCTTTTGGTGGGAAACACAGCAGTATTGATAAAATCCAAATGAATTCCAGGTTAAGTTAATGTCAATACCAATTTCTGAAGAACAAACTACAGCGCAACCATGAGAACCTCTGCACTGATTTTCACAAACCCAAATCTTCCCCATAAATGCAGCAGCTCACCCTCAATCACAGCTTCCACCTGCTCCTGTTGTGGATATCTTGCTGAAGTCTGTGGGTTCTTGGATGTTTGACCCCAAGCTCTTGACTTGCAATAAGTTTTGTTGCAACATTGGTAGCGTTGAGGACCCAGAGGTGGGGTTAATTTCACCTGCCTTAGATGGTGCCTGCTTTTCTATCAGTGTCGGAGACACCAAGCTCACCTTAGAGGCACTTAGAAGAACATTCTTCATTCCATCTGATTTTCAACTTTTGAATTATACCCTATAATGGACTATTTTTTTCCACTGACTCTAAAAGCACCTTCATAGCTAGTTCAGATGCAGACATGTACATTTTAGATGTTTTGATGAGATGAATCCAAATCACATGAGGTTTTGACAATATAATTTTATTTGGAAATGCTGTAAAGCAACAATTTTTAATCTTCTCTGTAAAAAATCATATTTTCCTGTTTTCCACTTTTGGTTTTCCTATTTTTCTTTGGCTTGTGTCCCCCCTTATGGTTTTCTGCTATGACTTCATTACATCCCTCTTTTTTAAAAGTTTTCTAACTTCTTCTTCATTTTCTATTCCAAATGTAAAAACTTCAGGAAAACTTCAACACAGAATTATTTCCACATATGGATATTTCATAAGATGTTTGAGGAAGAATTAGACCAAAGTTGATTGCACATTTTCAACAAAAGGCTAACCTTTAATGAAGTAAAAAGTGAACAATTCTAATTATAACAACGAACTCTAATTATAACATTTCATATTTTCATCAGTACTCAGACTGACTGCAAATGTAGGCACAATGAGGTCTTTTTTACTGACACATACAGAAATAGCTTTATCTATACAATTTTGATGACATGGGCTAAAGAAAAACCTGTTCAATTCTTGGAAAGGTTTTTTTACTTAAATGCTCTTTTCTTTTCTTTCACTATAGAAAGGACATATTTAAACAAACGAATAAAATTAACAAGGAGAGACAATGTAGAGACCTGGAGAATAAATGGTATTCAGGTTGTAGAATTAATCCAATACATATATGATGCTGTGATTGCCTCAATAGCAATATTTCTGATTTGCTTATCATGATAAGTATTAATATACAAGATGCAAGCAACTTAATAAACCTAAAAAATACCCGCTAGATGCTGGTTTAAGAGGCGTGGGTTAGTAATACAGGAAAGATGGAGTGGCAACACAGTCCATGCGGGCCTGCTGGGACATCACCAGCAGAGTGCGCAGCGCTGGCATCCCAGTGTCAGAAAGATGCTGCTGCAGTTTAATAAGGTGAAACACAAACAGTCAAGGAAGTTGGGTTTCAGAAAGCTGTAGTGGGGAGCTAGTGCAGCTCATTGAGTATTCAGCCATTGACTACATGTTCATGTTTTCTTTTTGAATGCAAATTCCTTCTGGGCATAATGCCCTAGCATTAATATTCATGGGGGGACCTGGTGATTTCTGTCTACACTGTAGGTACTTTGAACCCACTGTTGTCTTTTCCCTTTTTTTATGTGCAGCACGCAGAGTAAGGGGATCACAACTAAGCTGCAATTATTACTATTAATAATACAGCTTATAAAACTCATCCACTTCTCTAAGATCTGCAGAGACAGTTTAATTGAAATAGTAGACAGTGAATCTTAAATTGCAACCTCGTAATATAAAAGTAGCTGAACTCCTGAAAGTGGCTGGTGTAAACCTAAAAAAGGATTTGATCGCAGTGAGTCACACCCGAGTTTTTGCTTGGTTTGCAAATCTCAAAGTGCTGCACTACTGTCTATTCAAAAGTGATATATTAACTTAAAACTTACTGTTGGTTACTATGGGAAGAAGACTTAACTTATGCTAAGTTTTTAATGGTGAGTTTGAACAGTTTGGGGGAATATTTGAAATGGGGGTGGGTGATAAGATTGTGTCATCAGCCGCCTTATCTTTAACTTCTCATCCAATTTCCATGTTGGAAGCCTTTAATGGAGAAGCAAGGCATGTTTAACTGATTGCCATTAAAATCTTCAAAGGAATTGGCAAGATGAAAGTTGTATCTAATTACTCCGTTATGATGTAAGCTTAATGATACGCCACTTCTCCAAATTGATTTTATTAGAATTTAAGATGAGGAATTAATTGAGTCACTGTATTGATCCATTTTATTTTTCCACCATTTAACCTGTGTCCAGTGCAGAAAAAGCTATTGAGCTGTGGAATAGTAATGAGGACTTGAGAAAGAAAATCGAAGTGAAGATGGATTGGCCAATAAAAATAACTTATAAAACCCATAATGTGATGGCAGAATATAGTGGCAGAGACCAATTTTTTTCTAGGTTAATTAGGGTAAATTAAGGTTAATCCTTCTGTTAGTTAACTTTAATTTCTCTGTCTTGCTTCATACTGCCTGTTTGTACTCAAATAACTGCATGTTCTAGTAAAGCAGTATTCTACAAATCTTCTTCGTGTTCTGTTAAATTTGCCTTTGAAGATTTATTTAGAATTAACCCCAAAACCTAGAAAACCCCTTCATGCATGTGTTTAACCTTCACTAATATTCTTTTTAAAGATATTTAATATTGCTTTCTTGGTCTTATTCTTTTAGAACTGATTCCTCTATTTTTCCTTATATGTCAGTACAGGACAGTTGCTTTTAGAGCATGAGACATGTGCTCCATGCTCTCTCATACATGTCCTCCTCAGAGATGGGGACTGAATATACACTGATTGACTTAATTTTAAGCAATTGCTGTTTGTCAGCTAAACTGTAAGTACCAGGCATGTGTGTGTGTGCTTTTATGGCACAATAGCTGTACAACTGCACATGGACACATCGATTCAAAGAGTATAGTTTAATGGAGAGCGTCTAGTCCTTCAGTGAAGTGCATGAGGCATGTCCATCAGATCGGCTGTGGTGAAATGAGCAGCAATTTGGTCTTGCAAATAAAACCCATTAAACTATTTTAAACTGATAGTTGTTTTCTGTGTTATGCTGGGGTAGCTGTTCATAACATCACAGAATGGATGAAATAGGAATGGACTTCTGGAGATTATCTAGTAGGTCCAGTAAAAGCAGATTGCACAAGACTCTGTCCAGCTGGGTTTCAAATAGCTCCATGGATGGAGACTCCACAACCTCAAAGGAACCCGGGAAAGATGATGCTTGGGTCCTGTGCTTGCACAGCACAGCAGATAACAGTGTCATTCTATGTTTAGAGCTAAGGGCATGGTTTCACTGCCTTCTTCATCATAAACCCTGCAAAGAGACCATTTCCTGCAAGCAAATCATTTCCTCTAATTTCTTCTTTAACTAAAACTTGTCAAATTTCAGTGAAATGTATTCTGAGAGTAAAATGGTTCTCTGGAATTTCATTGCTGTAGTTGACATTTGAGGAGCGCTGTTTTGGCATCGTTGCTTGTGCTGAGTAAATTAACTCATGCATTTGAGATTTCAAAGTTCACACTGATGCTTTCTCTATCTTTCATACTGTTTATGCAAATTGGGATATTCTGTGTACACAAAGAGATTGCACTGTAATTAAATACATGATTTATAATTGTATTTTAAGCTCTGATAGAATTTAGGAGAAGCTGTGTCTATTTGAATCTTGAAGCTGTAAATTCGAAGCTGAGTTCTGCTAATACTTAAAGCTGTAACACTGATCAGAAAGGAGAATGCAAACACTGGAGATGTTAATTATAACCATGCCTGGCTTATGCTTGGCATTTATATCTTTTTATCAGTGGTGCTATCTTTCCTTTGAAGATAGAAGTTCCCAAATCAATGGTGTTCTCATTGCCTATGCAGGGAGAAGAAAACTTGCAATGAAATCATATTTTAATTGTCACCTCAACAAAAAATTATCATCCTGAATTAATATTCCTCTTTTCCATTGGAAATATTCTTCAGCAAAGGGAAAATGATACCAGCTTTCTAGCCAAGTGGGCCTCTAGAAGATAATTTGTCCCTGTTGTCCCTAAATAATTTACACATGATGCAGAGCCAGTCTATTTTCAGCCATATAACATATGCTTATCAAAGTTCTATCTAAGTAGCGCCTTTGTTAAAACCAGTAGTACCCTCTTATTCTAAATAACCATCTCAAGTGGTCATGACATCTCACACTCTTACTAACAAGTGACGTTAGTGTGGGTTAATCAACAAAGTGATTGTAGAAGTAGGGTGCTGTTTCAGGAGGAATTTAATGAGGTGCTAGAGGATCAAACACCCCTTTTGGAAGTTCAGATATCGCCCATTTCTAAAGTTTGCTTGTCCAAAACTATTGGCATTTGGAATATTGTACTGCAGGAGAAAGGAGTGGTTTCAGCAACAATCCAACAAGGGAAATAACAATAAATGTATCTCAAAATCTGGCTGTTTAAAAATTCAGTTTTCTGTTAAGGCACCAGGTTTAAAGCTGAATTATCATATTGAGTTTTAAATGAAATGCTAATTACAGAAACCCTCAGTGAAGTTATAGACCTAAGGTACAGCTAGAAAGCACTCATTAAATAAGAAGTGATGCCTTGGTAGGATAACAAAGTAAAAAAAAGTTACCTTGATGGTAAATATCAAATTCCTTCACATTTATATGTTGCAGAAATATGGTATTATCTCCCATACGGGCAGATACCTGCCTCACCAAAGAGATGCACAACAGCTGCTGAATGAACACAATTATTACTTGATTGCTTAAAATTAAAAGTCAAATTAAGAGTTCTGAATCTTGATAAACATTAAATGTGACTATGTCTCATTTACACTCTGGCTGAGGAAGGAAATGTGATAAAGCACATGAGGGCTTGATTAACCCCATCTGATTTGCACTTGCCAATGAAAAAGACTCCAGCAGAAAAGCTTAAGGGGTTGGCAGAAAACTTTGAAGGTCTTGAGTTTATTTTGTCCCTAAGGTCTTTGTAGTGAGGTAGCAACATCACGCGATTGCAGTATCTCTTACACTGCCATGCATGCGCACATGTGCACACATATATTTGTGTGAGTTGCTTCTAAAAATCTCTGGAGGCCCGGAAGGGTACTATTACTCTTTGGAAGTGTAACTGCTTTCATGGGTTGTATAGTCAAAAGGTGGAAATAAAACAGTATTTTATGAGTTCCAGAATAAATAGCCACAATTCATTTCACCAGTGAGCATTTCACCAAAGAATGGTGCCAAATGCAAGGTAATGAATTCATGAGGGAATGAGAATAAGGTAAATACATTTTGTAAAGGATCAACTAAGAGCTGCAGTCTCTTTTTGTCCATTTTCCTGTCTTTCCCACTCATTTATAGATCTTATCTCTGCAGAGCAAATTAGGCTTCATCACTGCTCTTGGATCTGGTACATGCTTGGCTAATGGAGCGGAGCAATGGTATTATGCGCTGGTAGTCTCTATCTGCCTTACAAAATTTTCCCAGCTCTATGGACACTGATCTCATGTCTGAACAAGCCCATGTATAAATCTATGTCCACTTCACTGAATTGTTCCTATAATTAGCTGTGATGTCCCTGTCAAAGCAGAGGTGGGAAAGCCATTGAGTGTTTAAGTAAGTAGGGTTTGTGTGGTGCTATATATCTAACTCACCTAACTTCAGCTTTTAAGCATCAATTCAAATCTGTTACTTAGTAATGAGTGGAAAAAGGATAGGACAGTCTTAAAATAGGGATCCAAGAATCGCCTTTTTCCTGCTACTTCTGTGTCACCACTGGTTCCTGAATAAGCCTGATCAACTGATTGTAATAGATGCCAATGTATGGGATGGCAAGCTGAAATGAATCCCAATTAAAGTGATGGTGACTTGGATAGGGTATAGTACTGAATTAATCACTTATAACTCAATGCAACTCATACATTTCAGCAGTAAGAAAGCATGTCAAAAAGGGCTTCTTACATTAACTAATGTCTTCTCTCCTATCTTGATCATTCCAGTTCATGCTTGGTCCTTGGTATCAATGGCATCTCCACCATGGAAAGAAGTGCCCAAGCAATTTCTAAGTGTTTTTGAAGCACTGGGAATCCAGCACAAGAAAGTTGTGTTGTCAGCTGCAGCTTTTCTTCAGGATGCTTGAAATTCCCATTGTCTCATATGCGTATGTATTTAAATTCTATATGCTTCCTTTTAGGAGTAGACTGCCAGTGGTTTGAAGTACCCATAAAACTGCTGGAAAGTGGCAGTGCCAATTAAACTGTTGACAGATTTGTTGTTTAAATATTAACAGAACGTTAAGCAAATGTTGGCTGCTGCACTGAGATCCCTTCGGAGTGCCTTCCTCTGAAGTGCTGAGTATTTCCAGACATTGAATATGTCCTGGACACAGCAGGGTGGGAAGGGTATCATAAATCTTCAGTCCCTTTTTCCCCACAGGTGCCAAACACACCATAAATATCATCTGCTCCAGTGAAAAAGAAAAGATTTGTTAAAGCTAATGCAGATTGTAAACCACTTACAGCAATAACCACTTGAGTTGTGAGCTTGTGGAGGGTACAGTAGGGAAGGGCTTTGCCTCTGACTACTTCACATAGGCAGTAGAGTAAGAACTGAAAGTGGGGTGCTGAATTCTTCAGTCTGCTCAGTTGGTGTCATGGGAAATCATGGTAAAGCCTCTGCAGAGTGTGGTGTATCACTCCCCGCAGCAGAGGAAGGTAATTTTGATGCAAAATCAAGATGGGTTTGTGTGATATGATCCATGAGGGCTGTGCTGGGGTGAATTTGGCTTCCTCAGTGCTCATGGGTGCTATGAGTTAGAAAGAGGAGGTTAGTGGAAGCCAGGGTAGAAGGCAGGTCTACCTCAGTATTGTCCATAAATAAAAATGTATGGTACGCAAAGCAGACTGAGACAATTGGGGTTGTTCAGCCTGGAGAAGAGAAGGCTTCAGGGAGACCTTTGAGCAGCTCCCAGTGCCTAAAGGGGCTGACAAGAAAGCTGGAGAGGGGCTTTGGACAAGGGCCTGTAGGGACAGGACAAGGGGGATGGCTTTAACCTGCCAGAGGGGAGACTGA
>WYDI02027735.1:0-12891 GCA_009867235.2 Psittacus erithacus | reverse complement strand
CCCTGGCAGTGTTCAAGGCCAGGTTGGACACAGGGGCTTGGAGCAACCTGCTCTAATGGAAGGTGTCCCTGCCCATGACAGGGGCTTGGAACTGGATGAGCTTTAAGGTCCCATTCAACCCAAACCATTCTGTGATTCTATGATTCTTTGCTTTTGATTTCCTTGGCCAAATACATGCACTTCAGAGAAGACCTGGAGCATGCAGACAGTGTGAATTTGAGCATCAAATTGAGAGAGAATCAACATGACAGTAAAGATGTCTCCTGCTCTGCAGTTTCAGTCTACTTTTTCCATTTCCTTTTCCCACCAGGCATATTCATGGTTCTGATCAGTTTCTGGTTGTCATTTCATCCTTTTACCTTCCAATGGGTTTAATATCTCAGAACCCATCCATCACACTTCAATTGGGACTTCTATTGTTGCTGGAAGCTTCCCAATTTAATTTCTATTATTCTAACACATTACATAATAGTCCGAATATAATTTATTGACTCCTATCTGCACATACTTTTTTATTTAATGAAGGTTGTGATAAAGACTTCTTCAAAGATTTTAAAGTATTCTTACAGTAATCTTGCTGCCCTTCAGTTATAATAATGACTTCTTGACTTTTCCTTTGCTACAGGTTCACTCCTAGAAGTTGGGTATTCATTTTAGCAGCACAATGCTGTTCTGTCTATCCCACTTTAACTGAGTAGGGATTACTTTTTAATGATAATTATGAAGATAATGACTCAGCAAAGACAGGTTGGTAGCAAGAGGTCTGCTCTGGAATTTGAATTCTTCCAATTTTATAAGGGTTTAAAGGACAGGAGATGTGAGCTCTCTGTCTGGAATGCTGTTTACTGGAATCAACATGGACAAAAGTTCAGTATTGCTCCACAGTTCATTTCTTGTGCCTGCTCCTCTATTCGGATTGAATTTTGAGCTGGAACAAAGCTGGAACATTTTATGTCAGTAAAAAGGCACAGAATAGCCATCAGTGCAAAAAAGGGTGACTACAGCTTGACATGAAGGCTGCCTTCATTCGCGTATCACTCATGCCGCAGTCAGGAAGGGGCATTCAGGTCTCTTGGGTCCCCGTTGCTTCCATTGTATAGACATTCCTCTTAATCTAAAAATTCCATTTGTTCTGCTTCCTTTCAAAATAAATCATTGGACCTGGTTTCTGATTTGAGATTAAATGAAAAGAGAGTAGATAGAGAGAGCGGAAAGGCTCACTAAACCAAAAAAATATATAGGTTTCTGCAGAATAAAAGTCTATTTGCCTCAAAAAAGTTCCATAATAAGATATTGATTACAGTTTTTCTTGTGAGATTACTACTGAGTCAGGGGCAACTTCAGTAAATAATGCCAAAGATCAAAAATTCTCAAGCTTGAGTTTCACAGTCAAGGGTGATAATTACAGTTTGGAGTGGCTTAATGAGTTTAATAGCTTCTCTTAGAGAAATATCAACCATGGGAGTAACTTATGTTCTTCCTTAGGCAGACAAGATTTGAGTATTAAAAGAAAATATATTGGGTGACTTAAAACCTCATGTAATTTCCTTATTTTTTGTTTTCCTTTATGTGTTTACCCATGTTTTTATTGTATTATTTTAATTCAGTTTCGTTCTGCTCTGGTTTTCTACTGCAAAGGGAAGTGTTGTAACAGGGACAGCTTGACAAGCTGTGCTCAAACACAGTGTGGGTCTTTTGATGTCAAGGTAGGGGTTCCTGATGCCTCTGGTTATTTTGACTCACTTCCTTTCAGTTTGTTAGGAGTATGTAAACCTGATAATGTGTCTGTGGGAACAAAATGTGAGGTAACTGCAAAAGGAATATTTTCTCTATTAATGCATGCATTGAATTCATGGCTGGCAGGGTCCCATTTTTCCATTAAGACTGTGCCTGTTTCACTGTAAATTGCTATTACATCTCCATACACAGCTGTCTTATGCTGTTTGAGATGCTTCTGTGTATGTCTCTTGGCCTCCAGGTGCTTCTACAGAAGGGGTGGATCGTCAGTAGGTTTTCAGCCATATCTCTCAGCCCTGTACAGTCCTTTGCACACTGAAGTGTTTCACATTTATGTTTAGGCAATTGAATTGCACTCCATGGCAAGACCTACACATAGGAAGAGTGAAGTTGTACAAGTTTATCACAAAGGGCTTGTGCTGCAGTGCAATGGTGAGAGTGAGGACACAGGCAGTGTTTACTGGAGGTCATACCTAGCACATCCAGGATGCTTCTACTTAACTAACTTGGTGCAGAGGCAATTTGCAGGCTGCTACAGCTCCAAGTGTACCAGATAGCATGTGCTATTTCCATGGTGAATGCAACATATCAACAAAAGTGGAACCAACTAGGAAATGCAAAATAACAATTCATAAAGGGAGCTGTGGTCTTTGGATACTTCGGGTGTCAATGCTTGCTGTCTAAGCAGCAATACACTACATTTCTATTCACCTGAGTAATTCATACAGAAAATCTATTACTGAGCTTGTTTTATGACCCTGGAAAAGAGAAGAAACAAACAATAAAGGGAGATAAACAACAGCAGCTGCATAAGGACAAAAATCCCTATAATCTTCACCAGTGATGTGGAAGAGGACTCAGCTTCCTTTCCTACCACCCCATCTGGTTGAAGACAGGTCTTGTCACCAAGTCTGTAGCCACATGCCTTACAAAGCGCACATACGTTGTACGGCTCACCTCAAATTTCTGCCCATATTACTAAGTACAATTAATAGTATTGTTGCACAACTAACACTGCCAGGGATATACACAGAGGTGGTTGATGACAGTTAATGTACCCGTGTACCAATTTCCTTTGTGTCAGATGAAAGTACCCATGTTGTCTAGATTACTATATGTTATAGAGTTTATAACCACACAAATATATTGAATGCACTGGGACTTCTTCTGCAAGAAAGCTCTGGAGCTCAGTCTAAGTCTGCACTGGTTTTGAGAGCTGGGATGAGAGTCTTGCTGTACATGCTCTTAGCTGACAAAGTACCTCTAATCCTTAGGCCGTGGGTGGTAAGCACAGACCTCCCAATGTGTGTGAAAAAGCACTGAAGTTCTTGCTATGATCTTACTAAACTGTTTTTGGTACATTTAATAAAGTTGGGGTTTTAATTCTTCTCTGAAATCTTTTATTATGGCACCAGTATAGAATTTTTGCTATTTGAAAGGACAACTTGGCCAACTTTTCAGTAGCTTCTGTGGAAAGAGTGTTACATCACATATTAACAGCCTAATTCAGAGGAGTATCTTCTAAACCAGAGGTACCGGGCCAAGCAAGGAAAAGAAAAATCAGGGTATTTATTTTAAATCAATAAAAATTCCAAGGTATTGCTCTTGAGCACAGCGTTTCTCTTCTATCAAGCATGTCTTACTTCCGCCTTCTGCAAAGGTCCTAAACCCAGCCACAATAAGAGTTACAGTGAAATACAGTTTTGAAATATTGTCTTCTCAACATGGAAATCTCCCACATTTTTTTATCATATGTATTTTTGCTGGTTTTGTAGTGCCAAGAGCAGTTAACAAATATGAGACATGGAAAATGAACTGCATCTTTTGTATACAGCGAGTTGTGATCTGCACTTGCTAATGCAATGGACCTCAACATGTTTTGCCCAGTAGTGGCACCCTACGGCTGAATAGTATCACTGCTGGAAACCAATGTCACTGGGACAAAACAGGGTCTTTAGAATAGAAAGGTTTGGATTGATTAGAAGCTCTATAATAAGTCAAACAACTAAACCAGAAGAATCTCTATCCAGACCAAACACCTGAAAAAGCAGTGTGTAATTGTAGTTAATCATCAAACAATGGCAAATACAGATGGTGATTTCCCATCAGGAAAACAGAACAGATGGTACAAATAGACTTTCAGAGCCAAAGCTACAGATAAATGTCACTCAAGAAGCAGTTGGTTTAAGAACAGAATTTAGTCAATGTTAGGTCCTGAGAGCAAGAAGAAAAACCCCATGGTTTTCATTCTCACTTTATTGTGCAGCAACAAGAACATCTTAACCAGATTCATCTGCGAGATCTTCGTTTACAGGATTTACAATATGGGTTCCTTGTGCTGGGCCAGTGAAAGGAAGGTTTGCTGCCCATGTCTAACCCAGCGTGGCAGCAAGATGTGAAAGGCTGCCCATTATTTTGCATTTTAGGATCTAAGACTGGAACTGCAGATGCTTTGGTGGGATGCAATGTAATACTTAATGTTAGAACTGGAGGAAATGTAGGTGTCATGTCCTAGATATAAATTAATGATCTAATTTTGAAGCTGGAAGGACATAAAATCTGTGTTAAACAGCAGTGTCTGATGAACTCGTTCTGATTCACAGAAAGTGGTCAAACACTGGAGCTTGTTACCCAGAAGTTTTTGGAAGTTTTCATCCTTACAAAATACAAATGCAATGTCAGGACATGGTCCTGAGCACCCTCCTCTAGCTAAACTTGATTTGAGGATGTGGTTGGACTAGTTAATCTTCAGAAGACCCTGCCAGCCTTAGCAACTGTCATGCTATAAAGTCATTTCTCTTCCAACATCCGCTCCTCCTCTTTCATCTTCCTAATGAGAATGCTAATCCCCTGCCTGATAGAAGGATGTGATGATGGGGAAGTAAGAGGGCTTTCCGAAAGGAGGACACATGTAGGGGTGCTGACAATGAATGTGACTTTCCTATACTTCTGAGCACATCAGTAATACTCATTGGGCTTGTTTTTGTTCTCACTTTCATGGGTACAATAATGCTGGACTTGCTATGTCAAAGCCAGCTGATCTGTCCCACTGTTAGGAAGGCACAGTGATGTTTATTAAATTCTTTCTACTTTCAGCTTGCTTCAGTCTGGAAAGTCTCAGCTTCATCATCAGAATTATTAGAACCCACCTTAATAACAACCCCATTTAATGCTTCATGTAGTGTTCAAGGAGCCTTATAAGCGTGGGATTGTTTATTTACAAATGTTCTTTTATAGCGAAGGTTGAGTTTACTGAGCACTGAACAGCAGCATAAAGGTGGTGATCATATTAATACTATATATTAGCTCATCAGGATTAATGTTATTATGACAAATACTGGACAAATTAATGGGCATTAAACTGCTGGAATTTGAAATTACTATCTTTCTGAGTGAAATATCTTCACATTACCATGTAAAGACATAAATATACCAGCTTTGAATAAGCCAACGCTATGTTACTCAGAGTGATCTTGTATGGGTAGGAATTGAAGTAGATTGTTCTTTCAGTTTTGGGAACATGGAGTTCTCTTCTTGCTTGTGCTTGTTTGCTCAGATTTTGCAGTCCTAGACATGATGCTATAGATGCCATCTGGCTTTGTTAGGTTTGTTTTATTTGCCTATCTCTGGAGGATGAAAAAACTCTCCTTGTTAAGCAATGCCCAAACTTCTTATGGCACTCTTCCTCCCTCTCTTCATCGCAAGTCAGCTGGAAGTCACAGTAGTGCAAAGGTTAACAGACACTGACAAGTCTGCTGTTTTATCAAGTTTTGTTGCTTCACTACCCTTACAATTAAAAGTCTTAACTTCATTTCCCTCTGAACTTGGCAACTGTAACCTCCTAGCTATTTGGTAGATGTTCTTCCCTACCCATGCAGTATTGGAAACTACTAGAAAGAGATATAGGAAACCAAACTATCCGTTGGCTGCCTAGTACAACCATTTTTAAATTCTTAGTGTTCTGCCAACAAAAACCATTCAAACCAACTTCCTAGTCTATTAGTGGGAGTGATTTCAGATACATACTGCTGTGAACAAACCTCAGGCTCTTCTTGAGCAGCTCCATTTCAATCCTTGTGTGCCCAAAGATTGAGAGATAGAGAGGATGTCTCATACAAAATCCTTTTCTAAGTGTCTAGAAGAAGGAAAAGAGGTCGTTCAGAGGCTAGAAATACCTGACGTTTCAATGACAGAGAGAAGAATAGTAGATTCTTGAAGATGTCCTGAGTACAACGTGCAATGTAGAGTACTGGATAATGGCGTACATCCTGATGCTAAGGATGAAAAGAACATTATCTATCAGCTCACTTCCACTGCTTATCCCATCTTCATTGCTTGCTCATACAGACTTCAAGTGATGCTGGTCTTGCATCAGTTGCCGATTTAATAGCTACCCCGCTGAAATAAGCAGTACCAGGCAACTTCATGGAAGGACCGGAGACTACTTTGCTAAGTTTATATGCAAATACCATGACTGTCTCTGTTAAAATGCTCACTTTGCCCATCTTTGATGTGTGTGTGTAGGGGTATGCATCTGTGAACCTAAGCGTGGAAGGCAAATTCTCTGTAGGATATCATCTTCACTCAGCAAAGCAGCAGGTGTCCCAGATACTCTGCAGCAGCACAGGAGGGTGCAGCTGAGGTTTGGATAGCTCACTTGGAGTCAAATAGTACATTCCCCCAAAACCCTGCTATTTCAGATTAATGCTTTTGGTAACTAAAAGGGTGTGAAAGCTTTCTTATAATACCAATAGGCATAAGTATCTTTCAAAAGTTCAATTTCAGAAAAAGGCTATTTTTTATTTTCATTTTTAATGAAAATAAACTTGTTCTGGTTAATTTTTTTTAATAGCTTCTTTTTTTAAGTTGAAAGACTAAATGAACACCATCCTGCCCAGCCTTGACTGTTTAAAGCTACAGAACACCCTCCTCATAACAACTCTTCACAGTCATCTGAAAAAGCTCCATCCCTGCTACATGTTTCTGGTGCCTAACTGCAGTTGTGTTGTCCTTTCAACAATCTGCTCCTTGATTTGTTAAAGGATTCTCCCTTTTCCCTGTGCATAAAACAGGGGAAGTTCAGGTCAGATATAAGGAAGAAGTTCTTTACTGTGAGGGTGCTGAGGCACCGGCACAGGGTGCCCAGAGAAGTGGTAAATGCTCCATCCCTGGCAGTGTTCAAGGCCAGGTTGGAAAGAGCCTTGGGTGACATGGTCTAGTGTGGGGTGTCCCTGCCTATGGCATTAAGCTGGAACTGGATGATCTTAAGGTTCTTTCCAACCCAAACCATTCTATGATTCTATGAAATGTGTCTTTCAGTCTCTTCGGAGTTTGTGGTCTGATCATCCTGAGGTTGTTCTTGTGGCATCCACAATTTCTTGGTGATTATACCACAGTACCAAACGTATGGAATCATGGAATCATAGAATCGTAGAATAGTTAGGTTTGGAAAGGACCTTAAGATCATTCGATTCCAATCTCCCTGCCATGGGCAGGAACACCTCACACTAAACCATGTCACCCAAGGCTCTGTCCAACCTGGCCTTGAACATTGCCAGGGATGGAGCATTCACAGCTTCCCTGGGCAGACCATTCCAGTGCCTCACTATCCTCACAGTAAAGAACTTCTTCCTTATATCCAATCTAAACTTCCCTTGTTTAAGTTTCAACCCATTACCCCTTGTTCTGTCACTACACACCCTGATGAACAGTCCATCCCCATCATCCCTGTAGCCCCTTTTCAGATACTGGAAGGCTGTTATTAGGTCTCCACACAGCCTTCTCTTCTCCAGACTGGAAAGCCCCAACTTTCTCAGCCTGTCTTCATATGGGAGGTGCTCCAGTCCCCTGATCATCCTCGTGGCCTCCTCTGGACTTGTTCCAACAGTTCCATGTCCTTTTTATGTCTTTATTTTCACTGCCAGTTTAGATAAAACACTTGCAGCCCATTGTGACTTAGTCTTCTTAATTCTAACAAGATAAAGTATAAAAATTTGCTTTACCAGGAGGTTTTGGAGTGAGATCGGCTAACATTTTTCAGCTTATTAAGATTTTCCAGTAGCAACTAGTAAAAACCACGAATGTGAAGTGATGGCAGGATCTGCAAACCAAAGCGCACAGCAAACAAAAGGCACTAACAGCCTTTACATGATGGGATTGCATTTTGCATAGGAGTATTGGCACAGCAGCAGCAACCAGAACAAAGTGCTTCACAGCCAAAGCAGAGCATGTCTCAGTCCCCCCCAATAACCTGAGAGTTCTCTAAGCTCATTTCTACGCATTAAACTCATAGCTCTGTCACAAACGCATGATTAATGCATTGGTTCAGCAACGAAGTTGGCAAGCTGAGACTCAACAGGATTGGATTTCTTTCTTCTTCCCTTCCGGAGATCAGAAGCATCAAACAGAGCTTTGGGAAAGACACGGATAATAGAAATGGTAGGCAGAAAAGATTTGCTCTCCACATGTCACTCTCAGGATGCAGTATAAGTAATCGCAGGGATAACAAGCCACCCAGGGAATTGGGATATCTGAGGAAACATGGTTCCCTGGATGGAAACCCTTCTAAGAAAGATCTTTACCTGACTGCTTCTTGATCAAAATGAGCTACTTTAAAATTAGCATGTTCTGAGTACTTATTCATGCTTTTGCTTTCCTGTTTTCCAGACAATCAGAGAAAACAGAGCTGGAAGGGACTGAGAAAATGCACAGGATCAACTATTCTGTATTATTCCATGATGGATGTTTGAACTGGTCTTGAGAACATGCAGCGATTGTGGACATGCATGGAAAATGTCCCATCAGTGTGCTATCTATCCCAGACTTCCTTTATGCTCCTATTAGAAGGGTGGCTTTTTTGGGGTTTGGTTTTTTGTTTCTTCTGTCTACCTACCAATCTTTCTCTCTCTATCTCTCTGTCTCTATATCTTTATCATCCGTCTGTCAATCTATCTATCTATCTACCTATCTATCTATTTTTCCCAGTGCCAAGCCTAAAGTTCCAAAGCACTGATCATTATTGGTAGAGCAGAAATATAGTATCTTTCCCCCTTTTGTCTCTTCTACTCCCCTCTTCCTTCCTCAGTAGTTTGGTAAGACTTCTACTCCGTTTTTCAGTCTGGTCTTGCAGAAATACTCATTAGGAGTATTCTCCTTAGGGATGAGGTACAGTTGCAAAGCTAATGTCCAAGTAGGATTGGGAGACTGTGGCTGGGGACTCAATGTATACCTCTTCCATTTGTATGTTTTGAAAGATACTGAAGAAAGAGGGAACCCCTGTTCTAATTTCCTGGCAAGTATGAGTGTAGTGTGCCCCATCTGCTGCACCCCAGCTCCTGATGGACATGACCAGGGTTTGTACTGTCCAACCCAGTCGCTAGCACTGATAGATAGGAAAGCAGCAGAGATGGGGTGGCCAAAAGACTAAATCCAGAGAGGCTTTCCAGTCAGAAGGAGGATATTTTGACTATACGGGGTGTGTTGGATGGCAATAAACACCTATGTTTAGGTAGTAGACTTGTTTCATATGCATTCATTTCAAGAAGAACTGGGTTGCTTACTTGGCTTATTTGATATTGCCACGAGGATGATCAGGGACTGTAGCATGTCCCATATGAAGACAGGCTGAGAAAGCTGGGGTTGTTCAGCCTGCAGAAAAGAAGCTGTGTGGAGACATGAGAGCACCTTCCAGTGTCTGAAGGGGGCCTATAAGGATGCTGGGGAGGGACTCTTCATTAGGGACTGTAGTGATAGGACAAGGGGTGATGGGTTTAAACTGAAACAGGGGAAGTTCAGGTTAGATGTAAGAAATTCTTTACTGTGAGGGTAGTGAGGCACTGGAATGGGTTGCACAGGGAAGCTGTGAATGCTCCATCCCTGGCCTCGTTCAAGGCCAAGTTGGACAGAGCCTTGGGTGACATGGTTTAGTGTGAGGTGTCCCAGTCCATGGCAGAGTGGTTGGAACTGAATGATCTTAAGGTCCTTTCCAACCCTAACTATTCTATGATCCTATGCTATTTGCCACTGGTGTCATTTACTGGACAACACTATGTAGATGGTATCATTCAAGTGCTGAAATATGAAACTGAATCTCACCCTTGAACAATAAAAGTCTTTAAAATTCACGTATAGAATATTTTTCTAGATGCATCTTTTGCTATAAAATGTCAAAGTTTTTTGAAAAGTGATGATTTTGACAAAATATCATTATTAAAGCATGAAAAACTGAGCATCCTAGAAATAATGCAACAGCTCAGTTTCTCATTTCAGAAAACCTTGGCCATTGCTATTTTGCTTTAATTGTTTTAACCAGTCCTGCTTGATTCCTCTTGTTAGCTGGTGGCTTTAATAGAGTTCTCTTACATGTAATTATTTCCTGAGAAGCCTGAATCTTACATGGGACTTGGGTTCCTGACCTAAATATAGTCTGCTGACTATGTTACATGAACTGGAATTAATAATCAAGGTAGACTGAACACACAGATTTCTGATAAATAGATATTACTGGTTTCTGCAATTACCAGTTAGGACGTTGGGAATGAATGGTCACTGAGAGTTCAGATTGCCAGTGATGACCAGCCTAAATTCTAATTACCAGTACAGTTAGAAAGCCAATTGCCTATTTAGAATACCAATGAATGTTTACTTGATTTTACGTTTTAATTTAAAAAGCATAACCAAATCTTAATTTTAAAAAGAGTATTTTTCTCTATATATAGGTTGAGTTTCAGTAATGAAATGAGCTAGAAATGTTCCAATGCATCAAAGCAAAATGGAATGCCTTGATTGAGCTAAACCAATTAAGAAACGTTTCAGGCAATTAAATTTTGTGAGAAATGTCAAAAATCGGCTTTGTTTCATTTCAGTATAACAAATTTATTCTGAAGATGTCATAATTTTCACAGAATGGAGACCTCAAGTTTCTATGAGCTTTGCATTTATTGTTATTGGGTTTTAAACTCCTGCGAAAATGACTTCACGTATTTACTCCAGTACAGCAACTGTGAAATAAACATATTTCTTTCAACTTGTGATTAGTTTGGCTTGTGCTTGAACATGTCTGATGGCTATTTCTCTTTCCCCTCTTTATTTTTAATTATATTTATTATTGGGTTTTAAATTAATCTTTGAACTCTGAGCATCAGCTCTCCTTGGTTATATACAGGCAGCTCGTAGGTACACGCTGACGCCAAATGGATACTCAAGCAGATATAGCATTTGCACAGCCACAAGCACAGGAAGATGATGTGATTCAGGTTGTAAGGTAGGGGTGTGAAGGCCTTGAAATAAGGGTACTCATCCTGACTTCTCCTTCTGTGCTATTTGGGACAAGACACTGGCCCTTTTAACCACTCCTGATCTGTGGATTCCCATTATCCCTCTGCTCTCTGACTGTAAATCCAAAATGAAGAGATTGTTTCTCTTGTAAAAAATATCCAGCTCCAAGCCCTGCTGTTTTTATCAATCTGAATCTGATGCAGAAGATGAACTTAACTTTGCCTTTAGATTAAGTCTGATGAACTTCAGTAATATGGTATATTACGGAAATCTCATAGCTATATTATGTTACTGAGTTGGCATTTAATAAACAAGCAAAGTGTGAATCTTCCGATTACTGTTAATCTTCTTCTTCTGCTGTGAATAACAAGTTCTTTATACAATGACAGAGAAATTCTTACCACTGAGCGGTAATCACTGAAGGCTGTTAAAAAACAATCACTGCTGGATCTTCAATAAACTACCTCCTGGTCTGGAGCAAAATTGAGTTCAGGATATGCTGGAAAAGAAATTCCTCATGCCCCCTAATGTTAAAGAGGGCAAGGCAGAACTGCCCTATAGAAAACATAATGCTTGGATAAGCATTCCTAGCTGTTTCTGAATTAACAGCAAGACTTCAAGGAACTCCTGGTGTAAGCTGTAGACAGCTATTCTAAAGGAGTAAAGAGTAAGATGTTTTTGAGGGAATTTGTTCTACAGACAGGTGGTTTTGATAAAGAAATAGCCTTTAACTGAAACTGATTCTAACATCTTCTTCTCCAGAAATGTATTTAAGCATACATTTTGCTCTGAGCATGCAAACGCTGCCACTGAAGTCACTGAAAAGGACCCTAAAGCTAAGCCAAACCATGCTGAATTGGGTTTTTTCTCTGTTTTAAAAACATGGTTCTTAAGCAGTTAACATTGCTATTGCTGTAGCTTCTCTTTTGCTAAGATAGACTAATAAAAATGACATTTTTAATGTAGAATTCGCATAATGCCTCTGTTAATTTGTTATTTTCATTATGGCAACAGAATGAAAACGACATATTACACCCATAAAAAATATACAGCAGTTCTAATCCCTATAGTCATTGTACTGTTAAGTGAATTGCATCTTTTGCATGGTCGTTATTATTATTTATAAAGCCTCTTGATAAGGGCTCAGTGCAATGCAATGGGAAAGTTTCCTGATTTATCAAGGAAAGAATAAAGTGCTAAAATGAAGGAGAAAGTCAAGAGGGAGGGGAACTGGGAGCCAAAACACAAACTGAAGAATATGCTCCTATGAGGAGCAATGGATGGGCTTGTCTAGAAGTGAGATTTTCTGTAACAGCCATTTGCTCTCTGGATGTGACATCTACTAAATTTAACCTAGTTTTGTCAGTTGCCTCACATACATATGGTAAAGGTTAAACCATTGTCTCATGACATCATAATGCAAAAGAATTATGCAGCATGAACACTACAGGGAGAAAGGAGCTGTTTTTATGTGCAGAGAGGTATGGATGAAGGGAGCTTAATGCCTACAGTGTTGTCCTGCAGGGACCCCCATTCAGTTCTCTGCTGTTTCTCACCTGGCCTTAGAAAAGCCATGCTGTATTCCTACTTGCCAGCTATGTCACATAGCTTGTGTGTCTCAAAGGGGATAAAAATGCATAACAGACAACAAAGAAACAACATTACTGGATAGAAAATACATGGTTTCACTTGGGTTATATTATCAAGGTCAGTGTTGTCCTGGGTTCAGCAGTAGCAGTCATTTTTCTCCTCCTTAGTAGCTTGTGCAGTGCTGTGTGTTTGACTTTCAGCCTGGGAACAACGCTGATAACACCGATGGTTTTAGCTGCTGCTCAGTAGTGTTTACTCTGACCAAGGACTTTCTGAGCCTCATGCTCT
>WYDI02027734.1:0-21662 GCA_009867235.2 Psittacus erithacus | reverse complement strand
GGGTGCCCAGAGAAGCTGTGGCTGCCCCATCCCTGGCAGTGTTCACGGCCAGGTTGGACACAGGGGCTTGGAGCAACCTGCTCTAGTGGAAGGTGTCCCTGCCCGTGGCTGGGGTTGGAACTGGATGAGCTTTAAATTCCCTTCAATCCAAACCAGTCTGGGATTCTGTGAAAATAGGAAGAGATGAAGTAGTTCTTCTCTTCAAGTTCTAATTAAGTTTCTGATGCAAAGTGCTCCTCTCAAAAGCTGTCCTGTAGTGGCGCTGTAGTGTACTCAAACTCAGTGTCTTTGTAGGAGGAAAGTAGCCAGTAAAATCTACTGCAATGTAAACGTGTAGTTCAAGAGGGAAGCTGCTTAAGAATAAAGAAATTTGTTTAGATAAAATTAAAAGGAATGGCTGAAGGGTAAGAACTATCTGTTGGTGGCAGGAAAACTGTTTAAAGACAATGTGTGGAAGGCTCAGAGGAAACCTTTATCACTTAACAGGTAGACCAAAACCAGCAAAATAGACAGACCATTGTGGTTTTCATACACCATGAAGAAGTAGAGCTGTGGCAAGAGCCAACAAGAGACTCTGAGGAACAACTTGCTAAAGGCATCCTAACGCACTAATAAATCCCATTAAAATTCATGAAGAACAGAATATCAGCTAGAAAACCTATCTCCAATGTGGCTTGGAAGAAAAGGGCACAACATTGAAGCTAAATGAAGGTATATAGACGTGCTCACCCATCTTGATGGTGAATGAAACAGAAGAACTGTCTCAAGACCTACTAGTCAGTAGAAGAGGCTTTTGAACTACTCAGGGGCAAGCAGGGGCAATGATAACGAAGAACAGAACTAGCAAAGAAGCAATAAATGTGATACAATAGTGAAAAGCTTCAATGCAGAGAAATCCACTGGAGAATTCTGGAGGAATCAATGAATAATTGAATAAGGGCTGGGACTTCCAAGCAAATTTTAACAAGCTGCTTCACTGAAGCAATGGGATAAGAGGAAAATCCCTTGCATGGACTAAAAACTCATTAGAAGAGGAAGCAATGGGCTGGAATAAATGAAAGGATGTCCCAGGGCTCTGTGCAGTGACTTAGACGCCAGCATATTCATAATAGATCTGGAGAAGGGACTTATAATAAAGGGTCGTAGCCTGCAGGTACTTTATCATTCGTGGGAGTAGAAAAGAAAATGTACCAAAGGTAGTTCTAGAAGAACCTAATTGTGCTGAATGTGCAATACAGCAGCATGTGTAATTCAAATAGATACACAGAAAGTCATGTACTGGGGAAAAAGAGGCTTAGCTTCGCACATGCAGTGATGGCTTTGCCCTACCTCCCAGCACTGAGATAAGACGGTTTGGCATCAAGTTGAACAGCTCAGGGCTCTACAGTGTGCCAGAAAAGCTGAATGTGAATGATTATGCATGAAGGAAGAGAGAAAGAAAAAGAAAACACTATTCTGCCAATACATAAATGCAGAGTACTTCACATTTTGATTGCCTAGGCACGGCAGAACTAGAAATGGTTCAGAAAAGGATGAGCAGAAGTAGTTCATATTAGTAGTTTAGGTCAAAGGGACCAAGATTAAACTCTTAAAAACAAAACAAGAGCAAGACTAAAATCCTAAGTGATGAGATGACTGAGAGGGAATGTAACGGGTTAATAAAATGAGGATGTTCAATGGAAAAAAATCATTGTGTGTTTCTCAACCTACAACAGTGTGTTATCTTTAAATTAAATAGTTGGGGAGCAGGTCCAAAACAATCAAGAAACTGTGATTCTTCACATAATGTGCAATTTACTGTGGAAATCCATGTTGCATGATGTCATTGATGTTAACAAATCATCACTTAAATATTTAACCCATATGAACATGAGCTTATCAGTCCAGAGGGGGCATGCCAGCCAAGCCAGCAGCTCACACCTTGCTCTGAGCTGCCCAAGGAGCTACAGCAGCCTCTGAAAACCAGACACCTGCGTCATAAGAAGGCTTCAGACACTAAAGTAGTTGTGGGGCACAGGGTCCAGTGTGGATGCCCAAGAGGTGCCCATATGCAGCCCCTAGCAGAAGCTGCCTGGCCCCTGCACCTCTTTCTTCAGCTGGTGAACATCTGAAGGGCTCAGCGTCAGTTTTTGGTTAACTGTAGGCTTAATACAAAGTTCTAACATGAAAATGGATTCTTCCTGGGTTGTTTCTTGTGTGAGGTTGGTAAAACAGGTGATCTGCTAGAAACAGACCACAGTATTTCTGACTGAGCACAGGGAAGGTCTGATTCAGCAGGGATATTCTTAAATTAATGGGCATTGAAACCAGTTAAATACTCCATCTATCTCAGTTATCCGGGAAGCCTCTTTTCTGCTTAACAAGGCATTTGCCCATTTTAGCAAGAAAAGGACTGAATTTCTGCTGTGGTGCATTGGTTCTCCTGGAGGAATGCCATGTTTCAGGAAGAATTTACATTTCCATTTAGTTGGGCAAGGCATCTCTTTGGATATGACAATCACCTTGTTCCTCCAACACAGCATGGTCAGGGGTAAAGCCAAGTGCTCTCAGGGACTCACAGCAATGTAATCTTGAGTCACACTGTGCAGCTAATTCACTGGTACCTACATCATGCTATTTCGCCTGTCAAAGAGGAGTCAAAGATCCCATGCTGATTTTGTGAGCAGAGGCATCTCGCCACGAAACAGCACCAAAAGGCAGGATGAGATCTGGAAACAATCCTGACAGAGTCAGTCTAGAAACAAGGTCTAATGAGACTAATTAAACAGCCAAAGTCTTGGCTTAGGCAGGCAAGAAATCACCTAGTACTTGAAATCCTTCAGAAACAAGGTGGTCAATACCCTAAGATGGTTTCCTTGACCAGCTTCAAACATAGGGGCCACAAGGGTAATGAAATGAGGTCTGGAGTGCAATCACCTCTGTATTTCCAGGTTTGTTTTCCCAATTGACACTGCACTACAAGGAGACAACTGTTCCCTTCTCAGTGCCTCAATCCAAAAGAATAACTGAGGATCATAAACCCAGGAAGAGCTGGACAGCAGACAACTAGCAAAGCAACGAGCAAGTGCATCTCACCTACTGGCTGATAAAGCCGCATCTTGGAAGAATGGGGATGGACTCCCACCCTTTGCCTGCAAGGTAACAAGGGAGCATTGCTGTGGATCTGAACACCGTCAATAACTACAATTTTTGCATAATTTTGTTTCCAGAATTCCACATTAGCTCCCAGGGGAGCACTCTGGCCTGGAGTAATGAGATGTCTGCATATGGAAGCAGGGCAAAAGAGCAGAAAGGGTATTTCCCCTCCCTTTAGAGCAGCAGTGATGTTGACTGTACTGCTCTCAACCATATCTGGCACTTGTATTTCAGCAGGGAGGCTGAAAACACTGAAAGCATGGATAAAGAGGCATAGAAGGATGTGACTACTGAGGAAAAAGTGCTAGAGTGATGTAAAGCACTCAATCTGTCTCTTAGAAAACAGATTGAAAGCTTTCTTGATGAAGGGTAAAGTTACTTTATGGAGAGAAAACATGAGTTCTAATGGGCTTTTTTGTCTTGAAATGAAAGACAAAACCTGAATGCATAACTGTCAGCTAGAGTCAGATATGTTTAAACTGGAAGCCAGGCACAGAGCCTCAGCAGCAAGAGACTTGGCAGGGAACAAACTACAGACAGAGTGAGATATTGCCTTTGCTGATAACATCAAATCATGGTGCCTTCTGGAAGATTATGCCTCTATGGGTAACTGGTGGCCATGGGCCTGGGGTTAAGGTTGGCCCTGACTACCAGTGTGGGGTACAGGTGAGGAAGGGTAGCAGTCCTCCTGGTCCCCTTGGTCTTCCAGGGCAGCTGAGGGCCTTCTTCCTCAGGATGGATTTCAGCAGCAGGTAGACCTCCTTCTTCATCAGGTTAGAGGTTCCCAGGGCTGCAGAGCCCTTTCAGTCCCACCTCTGGCACTGCCCAGCAGGACTTCCCATGCAGGGGCTGTCCTGTCACTGAGGATTTTTCCACTATTCTGGTGGGAAGACACAGGCCAAAATAAGTATGAAATAAGGCCCATGGATAAGAGCACTGTGCTGTGAGCAGGTATCTTGGATATGGTTTTGGCTGCTGGGGGATTTGTTACCTGCCAGCAGGGCTAGCAGATCTGACAACAGCTCTGTCCTGAACCCAGCAGCGCTCCTGGTGCATGGTCTGCTAAAATACTCAGGCTTCATGTTAGGGCCACGGGACAGGCCCATCCCTTACCTTTGGTCACTAAGTGCTCATTCATTCAGCACTTGCTCTTACCAGTTAATTAATAAAGCTTTTGTTTGGGCAGGAATTCACCCAACCCCTGTCCCCAGCTGTCCCACTGTCCCTCTGCATGCTGGCTCCATGAGAGCCTGCCCAGATAATGCTCACTGCTTGCTTTATAAATGCACCATCTGCTCTTCCCAATGCTTTGTTCGAGCTTCCCATGTACCAGGGCATTGCTCCTTTCCTTTATCTGCCCAGATAGTTATGCAGCCCAGGGAGCGCGGGAGACGAGAAACACTGATGGCAGCCACAGAGGAGGTACTGACCCCTTCGAAAGGTAGAGGTATATGAAGGTGATCTTTTCAGGGAGTTTTGAAAAAGCCAGAAACTAAGGTAATTGTGGAATAAACTAAGTTAACTGACTTGAACAGGATAAAGAGCTCCTGCACAGGGAGATGCAATGTCTCTTTGCCATGTCTGGGAACAGGATAAGCTGAAAAGGAATTTCAGGCTGAAGGTGAAGATGCTGTTGCTAAGGCCGGGCTGCGTGAGAAATGGCAACTATGTGCCTGTCACTAAAGACTGCCAGGACAAGCTAGACAAGCATCCAGCACGAGTGGCCCAGGAAGAGCTGATCTCATTCTACCCTTATGACCTGCAGCACTTTCCAACTGGCAATTAATGACGTCCATCAGGCATCCCCTGTGCAGAGCAGCACGGATGGTGACGGCTGTCACCAGCTATGGCACTGAAGAACACACTGCCAAACCTCAAAACAAAGCAAGGCCTTCAGCTCAAGCGCCTGGTCCCCAGTGAGCAGCAGCAGCAGCAGCAGCAGGGAGGGAGGTCTGTCCTTTGGCATAAACCTCCTGCAGTGGCTTTCATTGCCTGAATGTCTGCTTCACTGAAACAATCAACCAAACCCAAGGGCTGTCTCTGTTGGGGATCTGTTTGGTTGCTGAATCAGCTGAGGTGAGCCAGGTCAGAACATCACGACCCAGCACTATAGCAAAATGCATCATAAAAACTTCATCAACAGACATTTGTGTCAATGCTGAGACCTCTTCCACAACCACTGCAACACAGCTGGGTCCTTGCTGAGCACAGGGGCAGGCAGTGTCCAGCCCGCACTCCCAGCTCCTGCAGGTACCTTGCTTGAGTGAGGCCAGCACAGGACCCCAGGGTTCCCATTCTTGTTCTGCCAGGGTCCGTCCATGTAGCCATGGCAAGTTTGTCTCCATGGGGTCAGATCTGAAGTCCCAACAGCCCCGGGCTGGGGTTCATGTCAAATAAGAGTCAGAAAGAGTCTTCACTTGTGCTTGTTATGGATGAGGAGCCATCTTTCCATCTTGCAGCAATACCATGTGCAGTAATGATTCCCTAGCTAGTTCAGGGCACGTTCTGCATAATGAAGTCAAGATGCTGGGGCGCTCAGCATGCACATGCACACACAGTTTCATTAGCTGTTGGGCAGAAAATGGAAACATGCCCTCACAAATACAAAACTTGAAATCCTAAGCACGAGACGAACTTTCAGTTCCACGTTAAGTAATCCCCAGATGTTTAGATCATGCTTTCTTGCTGTTCATAGCCAAAGGGATGCATCATGCCCTGCTTTCAACAGCTTCTGGCCCTTGGGAGCTCCCTGGGACCACAGGAAAATCTTCTTCTACTATCTGGACCCAGCAGGACCAGCAGGTCTTGCCTTGAGTACAGTTGCTCCCATTGGGTTTCAGGTGTCTTTTGAAATCTTGCTGTGGGAGAAGAGGAAGAGAGGGGTGAGATAAGATGCCAAGAACTCCAGCATGTCAGTATGGGACCTCCACAATGACAGATCAACCCCAGACACCACATGTTATCTTCTGCGTGTATTCCAGCATGAGAGTTAAATGCCAGGAGTTTGTCCTGACTCTGGGGAGCTGGATGGGCTGGCAATGCAAGAGGTGTGCTGGTCAGGGCCCTGAATGAAACCTCATCTCCCATTCCAGTGTTCTGCCTGCCTCCCTCAAGGTCAGCTCTGACATCTGGTGCAGCTGTATGAACGTGGACCAGTCTGATGGGAAAATAAATTAAAAATCTCCCCCATTGGCTGTTCCCCACTTTGTGAGCTGCATTTAAGCTCAGTCCCTCTGCCTGGGGCTCTATTTCTGGATACCTCAGTGATGCCTAACCCAGCTTCCAGGCTTTACCCCGGACCTGCTTCACCAGTGTGGGGTTATCTGGCAAACACCGTGCACTTGGCTGAGCCCTGGTGCTGCCATCAGCTCTGCTGTTTGCCTGGCGTGGGCACTGGTGAGGACACCATCCTGCCTGCTCCAGCATCCCTTCCCCTGAGCAGCATCTGGCTCTGCCATTCCTGAGGGTGCCTGCTCTGCTCACAGATGGCAGGAGGGAGGAAGAGGAGGCTTTATGGTTGCTCCCAGCTGGCAGGGTGGGAGGAGGAGAGGATGCAGCTTCTCCACAGCCTTGTCCCAGGGTGTAAGTAGCCCCCATTCAGGCAGCTACAAGGGTTACTGGGAAGTGAACTGCCTCCTCCACCTGCCTGGGGGCATTTCGCAGCCATCACAGTGGGTGTTCTTTGCAGATGGACCCTGTGCTGCACTGTCCTCGACAGCAGTTTGGAAGCACAGATTTCCCGTGGGAAAGCCTCCCGCGTGCCGAACGAGGCAGGGTGGTGGGGACAAACGGGTACACCCACAGCAGCGCACAGCCTGACACAGCTCCGTGCTACGCTTGTTTGGGAGGGGTGACTTTACAGGCATCTTTGACTCTTTCAATACAGCCTCCCTCGCACATAGTAACAAATAGCAGGAGGCTGAGGTAAACATTAACTTGGTTACAGTATTGATGGCCATTACTTACGGCAGCTCTGTGGAGCCACAAGGAGACAGCCTGTGTGACAGATGCACAGCACTTCCCACTGTGCTTTGTCAACAGTAAACTTACTTTTGAAGGATGTGTTTTTTCCTGCAGGAGAGCAAACGCTTCACATTCATTTCAATGCACGTTAACCTTCGGTGGCCTCTGCCCACAATGTGCACAGGAGGCTGCTGCTGGCAGTGGTGTCCTGTTCCTGCAATGAGGCTGTGGTAATTAGCCCGCATTTACCTCCCTGCCCTACTTGGGAAGTGACATTTACTCCTTGAGCCTCTTCGGCTGCTGATCTTTAGCTCTAATTAATTTCCTCACTGCTGGCGGCAGTCTGTGCTCTGTGCAGTGGCTGCTGGCTTCTGTTGTTGGGGGAGCCTTTGCTACCCACTCAGTGCTTCCCATGCAGCAACCTTATATCCACCCAATAATAGATGTGCTATTAATTGGCCAGCATCTCTCTGCCCCTTCCAGAATATGCTTCTTCACCATCTGCAAAGCTTGAAGCAATGGTGGGTGTTAGTGTATAACTGATGAACAATGGGAGTTTCTCCAGGATGCTGCTTAGACATGAACAGATACTGGTGGCTAACAGGCAGCAGCCACCGTGCACAGGTTTCTGCTTACCCTTTCCAATCTGCCAGAGGAATGCCTAGAAATTGCCAGTCATCAATACTTCTAATTGCTGAACGAATCGGAGCAAAGCAGTCGTGACCACTTTGCTGCTACACATCTCAGGAGGAATGATAATTAAGGGGCTGACATGAAAAATCCCATGTAGTACAGGGCAGACCACGGAGAAGATCCCAGACCTTCAGAAGTTGAATCAAATGATTCATCCAGGAGCATGTGCTGCTTGCCTTTAAAGCTCTCTGCAGTGCTTTGGTGCTGTTATCATGTCCTGAAGATAAAAAGCAGGGAAATCAAATTTCCAGTGAAGGGGAATGAATGCTCGTTCTCTCAGAGAGCCTGAGCTCACTGTATCAAAGCGATCAGGACTTATTTTCCTGTCTGCAAATGAGGTCTCTGCCATGTACACTTGGCCCTCTATCCAGCTGTCTCGAAGGTGTGTTGGTTTACATTTTATAGGTGGCTGGAGGTATTTTATGGCGGAGAGAGGAAATTTCCCACAAATCCCAAGCAATGGGTTAATGAAAGCATCCATTAAATCATCTGTAAAGCAGGAGGGAAATGTGCAGCCAGTGCTCTTGCAAACCTACAGCGCTGTCATAATCCACTACAGTGAACTTGTTGTGTGTTCACTTCAGTAACTGCTATGCCTTTGTTTTGTGGGCTGCATCTTTAAATGTCATCTGCCTCTCTGAGCAATCCCTGCATTTCCAGCTGCCTTGCGCCCTCAGCACAGGTAAAGCCAGGGAGGAGCTAACCTCACACAGTTACCTGCCAGACAGCAGAGCCCTACCTGGTGGTGAGCTGTGCAATCAGCTTAGATACCTCCTAAGGAGAGAAGGGAGCATGCATGGGAACGGGATCAGGGATCATCTCCTTCAGCACAGCCTCTCTGGGCAAGAGGAGCCCCAGTGGGGCCAAACTAGGCACCTTGCCCATGGGCACCCATCAGTATGTAGAGACCATCTCTTTCTGCAGGATTTGAGGGCAAATCCATGAAACAAGTAAGTACTTAGAATAAGGTATAGAAAGGATTTAGTCATCCAAATCTGAACATCATAGAATCACAGAGTGGTTTGGGTGGGAAGGGACTTTAAAGCTCCCCCAGTTCCAATCCCCTGCCACGGAGGACAGGAACACCTTCTAAGAAGAGTATGTAGTCTCTTTTCTACATCTAGAGTGGTGCTGCTTAACTCTTTCCAAGGACAAAACCTTCCACCTTTTGCTGTCATGTGCACTCATTGTGGTTCCCCTGCTTTCTTTCAACACCTCTGCTTTGGGATGGTCTCTGGAAGTGTTAGGAGCAGCATTGTATCAAGAGCTACCATCTGGATGTCAAGGATGGACAGCAGGACCTCCCCTGTGAGAAACCCCTTCAACCAAAGGGGTGCAATGGAAGCTGAAAGATCCTTATATCCACTCCTGTCCCCACTCTTCATTCACCATCTCCAGCCCCCGCTGCAAACCATCTCACTCCAGTGAGACCTGTCCACCACAGGCAGCTGATCCTCATGCAGGGCTGGAGCAGGGGCCAATTACATGGCAGTGAGAAGATGAAGGTGCCCAGACCACGGCAGAAATGTGGGTTTCTCTCTCCACATGCTCCTGCAGCGAGAAGGAGATTGGCAGGCTCCATTGTGCTGACTCCCGCACCGCCAAGCCAGCCTGCAGCCTTTCTTCTTACTGCTGATGCTGCTTCCTATGGAAACAATTTAGTGCTAATAAGCACCATTTATAATAGTAAGAAATGGTTTGGTGGAATAATTGTCACTAAATGGCATTCATGGCTTTGTTGCTTTTCCTGCATGTTGCTAATTATTCTGCATCTGAAATAGCAACCAGAGAAACAACTGAATGCCAGTGAATAGGGTTCTCAGCACTCAAAGAGGCTGAGGCAGGGTATGATTAGAAATATCAAGGCCCTAATCCACTAGACAATGCCTTCCTTACTGTATGTGTTTATACAAAATCACAGCCTTTGCACATGCAGCATCCTTCCCTGAACCTCAGAGTTCCAGCGACAACCTGTGAGCAAGCTCCTGTCAAAGGAGCAGTGATAGAAGACCTTACGTGAACAAAGCAGTGCTCCACCAAATGCTAGAGCAGGGGAAAGGGAATGAGGAGGGAAGGGTTTTCTGGTTTGGGATCTCACAGGGAAGTACCACATGGCTCAGATCTCTTAATCCTGCAGAAGTTCATGGTGAAGAGTCCCAGGCAGGAACAGATCCTTGGTGGTTGCTCTGAACTGATGTCCTTCCCCAAAGCCCTCTTGGCAGCACAGCAGTGTACTCTGCACACCACGCAGACAGGCGCTGCCTCTCCAGTTCAGATAACATTAGGATAATATCAGCAGGATAACATCAGCTCCCTCCCATGGTGCGAGGATCCAGTCATGTTCTCCTAATCATCCCTCCTGCAGAACGGCGGCCTTAGCTGCTGGGAAGCCAGATCCATTACTGTGCCATTAGCAATAACTCCACCCCAGAGACTTTACTCACAGCAGCTGGACACTTGATCACATTCTAGCTCAGAAGCTGAAACTCCTATGCAGTGGGTGAGGCTGCCATCAAACAGGAAGCAGCACACTTCACCCTGCTTCACTTTGGAACGCAATGCTGTTCTGTGGCACAAAATGCTAATTTGGCTTGACTGACCTACAAATTAGCTGATCCAAGCAGAGGCAGTGCAAGGCAGTTACAGTGCAAGTTAAGGCTACCAGCTTGAATTTGTACCAGAGAGAAATACACCAGCCAGCTGGGTTATTGTTGAAATTCCAGTCAGTGGTGGGACCAGCTTGCTGTGCAAAACAGAACCAGAGAAACCCCAAACCAACCAACCAAAACACTCAAATCAACAAAAGGAAAAATAATAGGGGGATCACTGGTGTGTCTTACATTCAGATGCTATAGGTCTATATTGGTCTATACGGTAAAGGTATGATTGCCTTCTGATTGATAGAGCATCATGCCCTCTATCTCAAACTCAATATACCACATACCACTCCTTTATTTTGGCTTTTCATTTCTTCTCCATGTAGCAGACTGAAATGTCTTTTCATTGTTCCACCCCAGAACTAAGGGTAAAGGGTCAATCCCTCTTCCGATGTGCAATAACTTACATACAAATGAAAAATTTAAATGAAGGAGACCAAACTGCTGTTAACACATCTCTCTATGCACCAAGTTCCACTAAATACTGTCAGTGCATTCTACCACTTTCCTCAATGACCCTAGCTGCTTCGCAAAGACTTGCAGGGCTTTGCCTAGATGAAGCATCGTGAGCTAAGCAGTGCCTCACCATTGCAATCACCAGCCCAGAGCACTCAGCATGACCCAGGCACTCTGAAGTCCTCTGTTTCAGCAGCATCACTCTTCGATTGGACAATTCTGGAAAGCCTGCTGGGGAAAGTGTAGGGAGACCAGGGAACATCCCACTGTTTGCCTTGGCTTTTCTGTTTAAAACTGTTGAGTCCGTCAGTCCTGGGCCCTTTCTTCATCTGTTGGTTGCAGAAACACATTTTAGGTGGCGTCCATTATCAGTTTTGCCATGCCCAAGATCTTTGCATTTATGCTCTGTTGCATCTTGGGGAGAATTTGGGAGTTTCCAGAAGAAATGGTCAGATCTGGAAGACTTTAGGCATTTTATGAGAAGGGACTAAGCATATTGATAGCATATTGTGTCCTTGCCTGTGGCAGGGGGTTGGAACTGGATGAGATTTAAGGTCCCTTCCAAGCCAAACCATCTTGGGGTTCTATGAAACCTCTGCAGGATGTCTGGCATGAGCCTTGGGACCATGCTGAACACTTAGGGGCACCTCTCAGCACCCGACACTCAGGCTGAGAAGACCACCATGTGCTTTCAGGACACATCCTGCAAGCCAGCCCAAACACACCCCAGTGTGCCCTACCTGGTGAAAGGCTCCTCATGGGCTGCTCCCAGGATTGCACGATTGCAATGAACCCTGAGCACTAAATCTGTGTCTCGTACATCCCACCCATGGCCAGAAGGATTATTCCATCAGTCCCATAGGCACAGGTGGTTTGAGCAGAGCTTAAGGTTTCAGACTGCCAAGAACATTCGCCATTTGAGTCTTACAACCTAAGAAGCTGAGAAACCAGGTCCTGGTCCAGCACTCTTGGTGAGGGAACAGATCACTTTGAAGTTGTAGCCATGTATCACTATGGTAACTGTATAATTGACATTTCTGGGGTATTATGGAGTCTGAAAGTCATAAACTTAATGAAAGTATGTTTTTATTGCACTTCAGCTCCATCCCTGATTAAATCAAATTTGCATAATGGAAAGTTATTACATTTCCACGTTTCTAATTTCCTTTATTTCCCCCCCTCCTTTTCACTGCTTTCACCAAGTGTGTCTGAGGTTTTGGTTGTGGTGGAAGCTGCTGAAGGTTGCCCAAGCCATGTCTTTGTTGAAAAATGTGTTTAATAATTGTGGTCAGAGGAGCCCAGGAAGTGAACCCCTGAGAGCTGGCTGCCCAGGGGCTCTTTGAAATCTCTCTTTCCTCCCAGTAATGACAGAACTGCAGTTTCTATCCATTATGAAGCGTTTGTTGCAGGGGAGGGGTGCTGTAAGCACTGTCAAAGGTAATTTATCAAGAAGCTGCTCTTCCCAAGCCTTGCCCTTGTGCCACCCTTGCAAAGCATTTTAAGCAGTTTGTTTTGGGTTTATTTCCAATAAACAACAGCTCATATCTCTGCCAGCAAGTCAATGATAATGTGTTCCTCGCTGGGCTGAGAGACGGGCATGCCATTATGCAGGTGAAGTAGAAGGGCTCCGAGAGAAGATTTGTTTTCCTTGGATTCTCCAGGGCAGCAGAACAGGCTGTTCTGCAGGCAAAGAACACACTGCACCAGGCCCTGGTGCCAGAGTCAAAGAGGATTTGGCTGTTGTTTTGTTCCACCACAGGTCTGACACATTATAGAAGTAGTTGACCTGAGCAGTTCCAACCCCTGCCATGGGCAGGGACACCATGCACTAAATCACAGCTCAGCCTCAGGCATTGCTGAACAGATCCCCTTCAAACCCCTCAGCTGTGCTGCTCCACAGGAACGGACTGGAGGTTAAGAACAGCTCTCAGCTCCAGGAAGGACATTACTTACTGGTCTGTTAATGAGCCAGAACTGTGCGATGCACCAACCAAAAGAGCTCTGACCCGGCACTTAGGGTTCAGACATGCTGCTCCCAGCCAGCACACTCCCATCCCTGGGATGCTTCATCACATTTCCTGTTACTAGCGCACTGATTTTGTGTATTTTGCACTCTGTTCTGCATGGCGTTTCAATGGAACATGAGGAAGTGGGAGAAGGGCATTTTGACCTTACAAGACCTTGAGCTCAAGCTACCCAACCTCCAGCACACTGTTTCATCAGGCAGGAAGAAGCACCAGGAATAGGTGAGTTTGAATGGAGAAGTAACGGTACCAACTGTCCAACCAGCTCTGTTCCTTGTGTTAGTGTGTGAGAGCACTGTCCCAGGGCTGGTCTGAATGGTTGTGGGCTAATGTCTTGAAGCCTGAGCCACATCATGCAGGGCTCCACCGTTGTTAAATGCAATTAACAGGCCAAATGCCTGGGAGGTAGCAAGAAACTCGTGTCTGGAGCCATCCAAGTCAATGAATTGCCCTCAATCAGTGCCACTTGGTCCTCAGTGATGCCCAAGCCTAAGCAGTTAAGCTGAGTTCTGGTACTCTGACATGTGGCCTGGCAAATGCTGCCATTTCTGCCACAGTTGCATGCTTCCTGACAGGTTTTTATTTGCTGCCACCAGAGGCAAAGCCCTTCTGATGGCTTCTTGGAGAGAGCTGCTCTCCCTGAAGAGGAAAGCTGCAGGACGTCCCCTGGGTCACTCTGCTGCTCTTTCAGTAGGGCACATTGGTTTCCATGCATACAAAGATGAACATGGGCTTCGTGCAGGCACCTGGGAGCATAGAATTAGATAATAATTAGGGTTGGAAAGGACCTTAAGATGCCTCTTTGGCCAAAACAAGTCAATTGCTCATCATACCTGCTGTGCCTGTCTGTGCAGGTGTCTGCCCAAGCACGTGTGGCTACAGGAGGGTGGCTGGTCCTGTGTCCCCTGGCTTGGTGATGTTTGGTCCTAAGGACAACATAACAGGTTTGCAACCTGTTCCTGCAGATCCTGTCTCTGCATGTGGACAAGGAAAAGACCCTCAGAGGGCGAGGGGTCCCCAGTTATTTGCTCCTAGACCAACATCCGCAAACTGTGTCCATTACTCAAATGTCCCACTCTACATCCTCTCCTTCGCCCGCATGCTGCTCTCCCCCCATTCATCATCTCCACCAATACAAAAACACAATTTTACTAGGAGCAGCCTCTAGGATTTCTTCCTTCCTTCTGGAAAATACTTCCCCATAGGTGGTATTTGCTCATCAGAGGCTTGTGAGATGAGCTGCTTGAGGCAGCATCTGTCTTCAGTCCCCCACCCCAGCTGGAACTGCAGACAGCTGGGGATTGACAGCTGAGCTAGAATCCAGTCATGTGTTTTCTTATGGCTCAGATGTATTTCTATGTCTTGCTCCATGAAAAGAAAAATTCTTTGAGTTTTCTTCAACTTTATTCTTCAGAAAATGGACACTATCTGTTAAAAACAAAATGCACTTGAAAATCCAAGTTTTTCTTCGTGGAATAATTTTGACAGACCTCATCATGGAGCAACAAAAGAGCTCTCCAGGGATTATGGGCAGTGGGGCTAGCACCACTAATGATAATAAACAGGCATTTCCAGCTGGAAAGGAGGGAGGGAGGGAGAAAGAAAGCCTTGTCAGAGAAGTGGGGAGGTAAAAGACTGCTTCATCATTTGTTGTTGGAGCAAAGATGTGGTTTGAAACAGATCTCATGCTTCTGGAGTGATCCAAAGGGCTCTGCTGCCACCAGGACCATTTTCCAAAGGAATAAGGGAATGTGAGGCACAGGATGTGGTGCAGCATATCAGATCGCTGCATCTCCTTCCGCCACGGTGGCAGCCATCCTCTGCAGAAAGCCAGGTCTCCCCAGGACCCTTGAGGAAGGATCATGCAGCTCTGGGTACGAAATCCTGGGGATGTGGGAGCAGTTCCCTCACAGATACTCAAGAAGAACACTGATGTGGTTCTTGTGCATTCAACAGATGCATCAGACGTCAATTACTGCCCATTTTACCCATAGACATCTCCACACCCAGCCATGCTTGCCCGGTGCTTGAACTGCCAGCAGGAAGTTTGCACCTCCCCAGAGCTTTTTCACTGTTCTCCCTCCAGAGATGGCTCCGCAAAGCCCTGGTGTATGCATCCATCTGGGCACATCCCAGGCCTGTCTCTGACAGCCCTGTGGCAGGTCCATGCCACCCCCCAGCTCCTGGTGAAGCACCAAACCTGTAACATCCAGGTCAGCACAGCGTTGCTGGGTTCACTTGATTTCCCACCTTCCTCCTACTACATCCTGCTGGATAAGCTTGGTCCCAATGTCCTCTCCCTGGCTGTGATTCTGGAACCATGGTCTCCTCCTGACTCTCCCAGTCAACAATTCTGTAGCTGCCCTCTGATCCTCCTTTTTCTCATTCCCAGAGTAGGGTAAAGGAGCTGGGGACTGAACATCTCCTTCCTCCCACTGCACTCACCCCCTTGCTAATCTATTTTTATAGAATCAGGGCTGGAAGGGAGTTTAAAGCTCATTCAGTTCCAGCCCCTGCCACGGGCAAGGACACCTCCCACTAGAGCAGCTTGCTCCAAGCCCCTGTGTCCAACCTGGCCTTGAACACTGCCAGGGATGGGGCAGCCACAGCTTCTCGGGGCAGAAATGAAGTTAAGAACAAAGCACCTGGTCCCTTTCCTTCAGAGCTGAAGGAGCTTTGCTCCTTCCTCTCTTGGGCAGCTGCATGAGGAACAATGACAGGATCGCAGAGAACATACAGAAGTTATAGACCTCTTCACCCGTCTTGTGGAAGATGGCTTCATCTATCACAGTCAGGCTTGGGAGACAGTCAGCAGCCAGAGCTAGACTCAGCAACCCTGCAGTGTTCCTGGGGGGACCGGCCCTAAGCAGGCTGGAAAATCACCACTTCATTCCTGTGTGTGCTGTCACCTTTCTCCTGAGCTCACTTCTGCACACGCACAGTCCTTCGTTGCATAACATGGGATAGAGAGGGGCTGAAACACACCCCAAAATGACACTTTGCCAGCTCCTTCAAAGGTGGGCAGCAGAAGAGATGTTACTGATGGCCACACAGACACTTTGCATTCCATCCATGAATCCCATGACAGGAACATTATACTGCATGCACATAATAGTGAGTGGAAAGGGAGTATTCTGGGCACTACCTGTTTGCCCTCAAGCAGAGGGTCCAGCTACAAAGCACCAACTCTTTGGAGAACACCCAAATCCATGCTCTTTTCTCACAGGAAAAAAGGCAGAAAACTTTCAGCTTGCTGTGAAATTCCCAGCCCTGTTCCAAAGTGCAGGAAGGCTGGAATTATTCAAAGAATAAGTCCCCAGTGTTTCTTCTCTTAACAAAATGAGGCCTTTTGTCTTCAGCTTCACCTCAGAAATAGATAAATTACGAGAATGAACCGCAGCCTGTTCAGCCTGTGCCAGAACCCTGGCATGGAAAACTTCAGCCTCAAAGGGTCAACTCTGGTGGAGGATTGAGGAGCTGGGTGCAGAACTGTGTAAGAGGAAGCAATGGCAGCCCTTAAAGTTCCACTTCTATTGTTCTCTCCTGTAATATTGACATGCTTCCAGTTCAAACCATGCTGCAATGTTCTGCTGGGTGGAAGCCAGCCCCAAGGGATGCTTTTGCCATGGATGGAGGGAAAATTCAGGCTTCCCATGAGACTTGCCTGACTCTGGATGCTGGATCCACTGAACAGCTTTGCTGACAGCATTATCCTGTTGCCTTGTGATGATGAGGAGAGAAATCTCCTTTTCTAGGGAGCCAGGACAGAGTCCAGTGGTGGAGGGCAGAAAGCCACAAGGGAAAGAACTTGAGCTCAGAGGTGAGCTGTGCTGACTGGTGACACTTGGGGCAGATGCAGCTCATCAAATGCATTCCCACCCTCCAAAATACATCAGGGGCATAGTGGGAATAGCAGCTTAACCCTCCCTACTGGTGTCCTGACCACTAACAGCCTCATTTCTCCCTCAGCAAAGCAGCATGTCCTGTCTCATCCAGCACGAGGCACCATCTCCTCTGAGGACAGTGTGCCTGATCCCACCCTTGCTCCAGCCTAACCAGGAGCCCATAAAGCAGCAGTAAATCATGTGCCATGGGGCAGTGTCAGCAAGGCAGGCTGCTGTTAGCTCACAACAGAGCGTGACAGCTATTGCTTCAGTCATAACAATGAGAACCAGTACAACTGGAGCACCAAGGAACTGAGACTCATGCCTGGCAGAGCAGGGTAAATTAGGCACTGGATTAACATCCAGCTGGGAGAAGGCAGTGTTAATGGGAAGGTTTTAATAGTGGAGGACTGGAGCCAGGGTTATTATTCCCTTGGCAAGCACTGGTATCCTTTACCTAGGGAGGTCAAACATGCTACAACACCAGTTTCAGCAAGGTGACAGCATCCCCTAAGAGTGTGAGCAGCACCTCAAGGGCTCTGCCATGCTTGTGCTACACCCAGCATAATGAGACTGAATTCCCTGTTCTGCAGCCCCAGAGCATCCTGCCTGGATCACTGCATCCATCCCAGGCTTTGCTCCTATGGAGCCCTGAGGTGCTGTGCTGGGAGGTGGAAAGAGGCTGGTCACACTGCCAGAACTACTGCATGGATGACCTGTGAGCCAGCCCTGGTGAGTGGCTGGGCCCTGCTCACTAATAGGGAAGACATTCTGAAGGTGAGATGAAAAATGGAGGGGAAAATATGTATCTTCACCCTCTGTGTGTTCCTAATGGGTGCAGAGATCTCCCATTTATAATCAAGAATCCAAAGAGGAATGCCTGGCTTGGCCCAGCCCATTTCTAATACTCCTGGGCAGCTGATGGCTATTTCATAGAATCATAGAATTCCAGACTGGTTTGGGTTGGAAGGAACCTTAAAGGTCATCCAGTTCCAACCCCTGCCATGGACAGCGACACCTTCCACTAACTCATAGGTTAGTTGTGCTCACACAATCACTTGGCATGTCTCAAGGAGGGGGGCACAGTGTTTGGGTGAGGAGCAATGACATCTTGGACCACTGTGTCCATCCCTGACCTTGTGAAGTCAGTTACTTTGATACGTCTGATGCAGGATGCTGATGGTGCGGAACACCATGCTCCAGCACTGAGGGTGGTGTTACCTCTCCAGGCACAGCACCCAGGACCTTGAGAAGTGGTCCTGTAAAATATCCATGATGTCTCCTGTGCTGTGAGGATGACAGCTCCTTGGGAAGAACTCTGCTATGTTGGAGCCCAGACAAGGGAGAGAAGATGCTGCTGGATCAAGGAGCCTTGCTGTGGGACAGCCTTACTGCCTGATGCAATGAGCCTCTGGCTCTGAGCTCTTTGGGATGCACATACAGGCAGGAAGCTGTGCTGAAAGTGAAGGTTGTGAGGTTGAGCCTGTGTTAAGGAAGATGTCCTTCACTCCAGGCAGTTTCCTTTCCGTGTTCATCACGAGGAGTGGTCAGAAAATGTCTGTCACATTTGTGACCAACCAGAATTGGGGCTATGCATGAAATGGGTTTCAATTTGCTGGAAATGCATTTGGTGATGTGGAAATGCTCTGCCTGGCTGTCTGGGGAGGGATTCAGTCACTCACGAGTGATGATGCCCATGGCTGTCTGAGGCATCCACACAGCATTAGCAGGAAGACCAGTGCCCTTCTGGAATGATGACTGGAGGATCTCTGCTATTGTTTAATACCCACAGAGCCCCAAAAGACATTAGTCATTCCTGTTGGGTTAAAACATAACACAAGCGTTGGAAAAGTGGCACTGAAATGAAGTAAAAATGGAGAAATCCAGGAAAGCTAGAATATAAAAAACCAGGAATTTTCTTCATGGTTTATTCTTAAACAGACACGTTTTAATTCCAGTGTGACATAAAGCAAGCTTCTGAGATCCCTCCAGAAACAAGAATTCTGTCCTGCTCTGCCCTCCAGGACAGAAAAGTCCTACCCCTCATCAAGTTTGGTGCCTGATAAAGCCAGGAAAACTGGGTAAATCTCTGGGTGAACACTGGGGTGAAGCCTGGACAACCACTGCTGCTCAACCCAGCCAGGAACAGCTTCAATCCCGTGCAGCTGATGAGATTCACATTGAAATCTTGGTGTTGCCAAAGTTCTTTCAAATCCAGATTTCTTCTGTGTGTTTTTAAATGATCCTTTAAGAGTCAAACCAAACAGGAACTAGAGCTTTCTAAATATAAGTGACCTTTATCAGGATTCTTTTTCCCCAGTAAGTGCTTGTGTATTTTAATGTCATTTTATTGTCCGTAGGATTTGGCAAGTATTTGGAGCATGGGGGACTGAGCAGAAATCCAATATTGACCCGAGGCTGGATTCCCTGCAGGGCTGGGATTTCTTTGTGTGCTCCCAAAACCTGTGCAGACTTCTGCCCTTATTTACCCAAGTGAGTCCACACAGGCTGATTTCATGAGCTTCTGCCTGCTGTAGAAGTGGCTGATCCTCACCAAGTTCCTCAAAGAGAGCACTGAGACCCAGTATCAGCTCCCTGTCAAGAAGTGACACCTCAACCTTGGTCTTTCAAGCCATGTACGTCCCCTGCATGACCCAGAGGGGTGGTTTCAATTGGTTTTGATGCTCAGTATGTGCAGGACTGCACACTCATGAGGAATCTCCTCATGAGATTTGCAGGGCTGTGGGCTTTTGCCTCCACAGCCACTTGCTGCTCAATGGAAAGCCACACAGATGAAACACTGCAGTTCTCTTTGGTTGATAACCACATCCATAAATCACACTTGGGTTCTGTTTGATTTCATCCTCTACAGGCCCTTGTCCAAAACCCCTTTCCAGGTTTCCTGGAGCCCCTTCAGGCACTGGAGCTGCTCTGAGGTCTCCCTTTAAGGAGCCTTCTCCTCTCCAGGCTCACCCAGCCCAGCTCTCTCAGCCTGGCTCCAGAGCAGAGCTGCTCCAGCCCTCACAGCATCTCTGTGGCCTCCTCTGCACAGGCTTTAGCAGGTCCACAGCTGATTGCTCACTTGTGGAGCAAAATCACAGCACCAGCCATAGGCAAATAAGCAGTACGAAAAAGCATGTTATACAGCTGTTAACTGAGAGGAAATGGGGACTGGTAAGGACAACAGTTACTTCCCAGGCTCGGGAGGAGCTTGCCCATGTGAGTGCAGTGAACAGATGGGACTGTCCAAAGTAGAGGAGGAAACACTTGCAGTAGTGGGACCAGTGCCCAAGGTCAGCCATTCCCATCCTGCTATTCCACTGAGACTGGAGTGAATCCAAGGCACCTGGATCATGCTGCCAGCAGGAGGTGAAAGGCAGAGTGTGTGAAGCACTAGATGGGAGGGATGAAGAGGAACCAAACATTAGAGAGCTCTAGCAGGAAGGGATGCAGTAATCCTTGGCTGCTTGACAGGGACCTGCCAATTTTGCAGCAGGCAATGCTTCCAGCCTGCAGAGCTGGATGGGATTGATCCAGACAACCAGGTTCCCATCTGAAAATTCCCATGTCCCTGCCTTTTGGCAAGAACAAGGGACCAAACACCCTTCGCTGAGGAAGAATTGTTGCCTCCTCCTTGAAGCAGCATTGCCCAGGGAATTATGCTGTAGGGTAGAGCAGATGCTCCTTAAGGAGGAAATATTTATGTATTCACAGTGGAGAATCTCCAGCGGGAGGAAGCCGAGGAGCCTCACTCAAGCACACTGTGATGGGGCACGTCTCCGATGCAGGAATATGGTGGCACTAGGGTTGAACACCCTCAAACTGGCTAAAATACCATTCTGGGGAGTAGGTCCCACTGCCTCTGTCAGCTATGGATACCAGTGGGACTTGTTAGCAAAAACCTTGGACCAGGGAAGTGAAGTCCAAGACACATCAGAATTATCTGCATGAGAAGCAGCATTTCCTGCTCCGGTCCCCATCATGAGGGGCTCAGAGGAGAGCATCGTGGCGGTTATCAGCCTGAGGTGCACCTGCACCAGAAGACAAGTGGGCACTGGTGGCTGCAGCCCCTGATGGATGCTGGCAACGTCCTGAGGCGGGAGATCCCCGCTCCCCAGCACTGGTGGTGCGCTGGGAACACGGAGTCCTCGCTGCAGAGGCTTTAAGGGCACATCCGAGCATGCCTCAGTTTCCCCATTGGCAACTGGGGTCTAGGGCCACACGAGCCCTCTGGTGCCGGTGCTGAGGCTCCTGCTGCGCTCAGGGCCACCCTCCCAGGTCCTCTGCTCCCAGTGGCCTCTCGCCCAGAAGGGTACGGAGCCGGTGGGACGCGAGTGCCCGGTCGGTGCTGAACCGGCGTCAGGGGAGCGGCAGCTACTCTGCAGTCCTGACAGGCGCCGGGCCCGGCTGTGCCGCTCCGCTCCGGCCAGTTCCGTTCCGGTCCGATCCGTCGCAGCCTCTGCCGCGGGTTCGGCTCGGCGCCGCCCGGGCGGTGTGTCCCTGCCCCCTAGCGGTGACCGCCGCTACTCCGGACCGGCAGCGATCGCACCCGCTACCGCCCGTTCTCATGCCTCTCCCACTGCTCTCACTCTCTCCCACCCGCTCTCACCCGCTCCCACCCGCTCCCACCTGATCCCATCCTGCTCCCACCAGTTCCCATCCCTCTCCCACTGCTCTCACTCGCTCCCACCCGTTCCCATCCCGCTCCCACCAGTTCCCATCCTTCTCCCACCGCTCTCACTCGCTCCCACCCGCTCCCATCCCGTTCCTATCCCTCTCCCACAGCTCTCCCACCCCTCTCAACCCCCCCCCCCCCCCCCCACCCCCCCCCCCCCCCCCCCCCCCCCCCC
>WYDI02027732.1:15951-77336 GCA_009867235.2 Psittacus erithacus | reverse complement strand
TGCTCTAAAAGCAGTGAATGTGATTGTGCAGGACTTGATATATATTTATTTTCATTACCTCAGCAGCCTGCAGTGAAAGATCAGGTGAAGGGACAGATGTTCTTAACAAATGACATTGGCTAATTGTTTCACGCACATGCTGTAGAAACAAATGAGTCACATGAAACTGCTGTTCAGAAAGGAATGTATTTTTTATCCAAAAGGAAATCATGCTCACTGAGCTTTTAATTGCCATTGCATCATATTAGTTAGTACATCTAGGGCTGTTGAAATCTTGACAGCATAGTTACAGGAGCTCGAAATCAAACTGAGGAGCGGACAAATTGTCTGAGCTAAAGGATAACTTTGTGCTGTGAGGGTGACAAACTCACTTCAATAAAACAATGTTAAAATAGTAACCGCAGTGTTCATACATAAGAGATTGTTTTAGAACTTGATGTATCACAGGGGTTTTATTGTGTGGTGTTTCTGGTTTTGGTTTGTTGTGGGTTTTTTTGTGTTTTTCAAATCCTTGTGTAGTAGATGAAATTACTAAAACAAGACAGATTGCTTGAATGCTGCATCTTTGAAGTCAGGAAAGTGGGCACAGATCCATATTTTTTTTCTCCAAACTGAAAAGGAGGTGGGCACTCAAGACCCTGGTGATCCTGGTTTGTACTAGTGTCTCGGGGAGGCAGCATGAAACATGGTCTCTGGCAGGGGCATAACAGGCATAATTTTACTACCGGGTCAAACGTGTTATTGCCAGCTATGGGTGGTGTTGATGAGCATGCTGAGGAAATCTGAGATTAGAGCATCTTGCCTCCTGGAAGCTAAAAGCACCTTTGTTTCCACTTCAGAGTTGGGGAAGATGTTTGTTGATGGAAGTGCTGAGATCTCTTGGGCTTTTTGCTTAACCTTCTTATTTAAAATGTAAATGTTTGTTTCATCCAAACTCGGAAGTACTTGGTAGCAGTTATATAAATAATTACATTAGAAGCTGAAATTATTAGTTTTATTGCTAATTGCAGATGTCCAGACTCAGGTGTTTAATCAGCTGAAGATGGTGTTATTTTACAAACAAGAAATGCACATAATTCACTTATACTACTTCTGAGGCCTGAGTCACACTGGTACTCAGGCTTTGGCAAGGCCTTTCTGAGATCCTTGTGAGTCCTCTTACTGTTTTCTTCAGGCAAAGGAATTGCTGATGAATATTTTTCTGTGTATATTTGCCTCCCAATATCAATACACAGCGATTCTCTCTAATATATCCTAGCTTTGCTTTGAGAAGGCAGAATAGTTGCCTTGTTTTTCTGGTGAAACCAGTTCCTGTTATTTACATATGTAGCTGATCTTGACGATGGAATTTCGGGCTTTCTGAAGCACCACCACCCAGCTGGGTGCATGGAGACAACTGCTTAATCCTAGTGAGCAGCTGTGGCTGGCAAAATGACTGTAAATATAGCCCCATTGTATTCAGTTATCTTCCTCTTTCAAGCTTTCAGATTTGAATCTTGAGTGATTAAAGTGCCTTGAAATGCATTTTTCTGTTTCTTCTCTTGGCTTCCTCAGAAGGGCTGTGCTGGGAGAGGGATCTCTCCTTGCTGTTGAGTGAGTCATTAGCTCTACATTCAGCCAAGTTCCCAAGGGGATCCGACTTGCAGGAGGCTGGGCCTCCAGTGGGTGACGAGGATGCACCGTAGAGACACCTGCCTGTTCTATAGCTCTAAAACCCCTATGTGTGTTATGATAGCTTCTAGGGATGCAGTCTTGCAGCTGGGGTTGGGTGGGTGGTGCCATGAAGCAGAGGAGCTCCACAGCCCCTCACTGCTGCAGGCCCGTTCAGCCTGCTGTTTCCTTTGTAGACCTCCTTGCTTCTGGAACAGCCCCCTACACAAACAGAAGTTAGAGCCTGACTTCATGTAGGTGCTTGCAGGTCCTAGGTAAGGTAGATGAAAAGGGACAGGCAGCACAAAGAAATCGGAATAGATGCATGCCTGCTGTTTCCCCTTCAGAGCTGCTAGAGAGGTCTGATGGGCATGCAAAGCCCTAATATCCCTTGCCTCAAAGTGTCTGCTCCATGCATGCAGAGAACTGAGCTCTGAGAAGCTGGGGGTGAGGGGAAGGTGATAGCGTGCTCATTTTGGGATCTTCCTGTCCCACTCTGGAGCGCAGACTGGGGAGGTCTCTTAGCAAGGGCTTGAATTTTAAAGTGATCAATGGCCAAGTCTTTTGTGAGAGTAGACTTTGGGTCCATGTTGAGCTGCCAGGTGTAGATGTACTCTATCTTTAGGACTGGTGTGTGGGCTATAGACCTCAGTGGTACAGACAGGAGTACTGGGCATTGAGTGCTCCTTTCCAAGTGGGTGTTTTCGTGGTGATGGTACTTTCCACTGCTGTCCCCTTTGGGACTTCTTGTGAACTTGAAATGATCTATGCTACTGCTGTCTGCCTCCCAGATCCATTCAGGTGATGCTGATTTTAGATTGGAGCTGGGCAGGCTCTACGCCACCCCCCCCCTTAAGTTTTCTTTGGCCACTTGTTGCAGCGTTTGTGTCTATGTTCCACAAGGTCAGTGTGTTTCAGCCTGGTTTCCAAGCTGGCATGCAAGCAAAGGCTGGCAGAACACTATCTAGCTCTGCTGGATGGGGTCCAGCACTGACTCTGAGTGAGTGGGTGAGGGAAGGGAGAGCCGTAGAGACTGCTGGAGTGTTGGCCGGGGATTTGCATGGGGTGGAACAGGCTGCAGGCAGCTAGAGGAGGAGGTGTGTGTAGGGGGTGTGTATCTTCTGACTTTACATAAAACTGAGTGAGGCATGAAGTTAATTTCTGAAATGAAGCATATGCTTTGTTCCTCAGTGTACATGTCAAACTTGAGATTTTTATATCCAGATCAGAGTTGTTATGAAAGTACATTGGCTTCACCATTTAAAAATGTTTTAGAATGCTTATTTGCCCAAAGTACGTACTGAGTATTGTAAAGCAATTGCTTCATAAGCAGAGGATGTTCTCAATCCAAACTATTTTCTGTTTTTCAGGGAAAAGTCTATAACACTACTAATGACAAGAGGCTTTCTTGTCACTGGTAAGAAGGTTATCAGCTTGTTTCCCAAGGACCTTGTTGAAATAGCTTAAGCTGAACCCTATTTCAACAACATGAAATGGCTTGTGAAATTGAGCTAATTTCAGTGGGATCTTAAGGGAAAACTTGGGAGAGTTCCTCGCAGAGTCTAAACTGAAGTATTTTGTTACAAAATTTTTCTACATCTTTTCCAGGTTTTTTTTTTATTTTTTTTTTTCTAAAGAACAAAAAAAAACCCACCTGGCTTTAACTGGTTGTGCAACTTAAGGATCTCTGAAGAAATAGAGAACCTCATAGTATATGAATAGAAAAAGTTCAACTTTTTCAACACTAAGTCTTTTGAGTTTTCTTTCTGCTTGGAAAGGAAGACAAATTTAAAAGATACTTTTTTTCTGTTTCCAGTTATGTAACCTGATGTTAGCAGCATAGTTCCCAGTATTTCATGATGCTAAACCATGACGCTAAATTTTGCTGTCAAAATCGTAATTGCGACAACTTTGTGGATTTTGTAGGCTGTTTCCCAAACTGTGCTCCAACATGATTTGATACGGTACTTGTGTAGGCAAAGCTGAAGTATAAGACTTTCATTCCTGCTTTTGGAAGCACAGGGTAGCTGTTGAGGTGCAGATGACCGGGCCTTTTGTGAAGCAGGATTCCAGTTCAGCTGAGTTCATGTCAGCAATTGACCAGAACTGGCTTTCAGAAAAGCAGGGCCTTGCCACATGTCAGGTCAGTAATGGCTTGATGAGACTGATGTCCACATACTAGGAGCTGGTATGGGCTAGACTACTCTTCAACTGGTGTGGGATGGACTAGACCCAGACTTTAAAGTAAGTAGGAGCAGTCTACATTTCTGAAGTACCAGATTCAGTCAGTTTCATGACACTGGGTGCCACATATTTTGTAAGTTGGGTATCCAGTATTTCAGAAGTTCTCAATGATGAAGTAGTTTTGAGGAGTTTTTTCTACATGGATTTTTGGAAGCTGTCAGTGTTAGGGGTAAATAATAGTCTTGTTTATGGGATCTCATAGGATTTAAAAAGAAAAACAAAACAACAAGCCCACAAACAAAACCCTAGAAAGTAGCTTGAGTATTTGCTTGTGATTTGAATTTTAATGTCCATTCCTTGCAGTTTTACGTGTTGTATTTCCACAGAAGAAAGACATAGTTGCACCAAAATTCTTACTGGATGCCACTCTGCCTGTACACAGATGCCACTGGAGGAGAACTGCCACTCGTTTATTTTCTGCTCAGTAATTAAGAAGTGTTAAAATCTGTTTCTCCTTCAGCCTCTGCAAATAAGAGGGGGGCTGGGCCACAGAAGGGAACGTAATGACCCTAGTGCGCAGCCCTGTGCCTGCCAGTGGCCCCCTGGAAGAGTGCCCTGTGCTTGTGAGAGTCCCCTCTCCAGAGAAGTTAAGGGTGAATGAAGAAGAGTGTGTAATGAATGTAAGTAAAATAGTCCTGGCTCCTTAAACGCTTCCCCCTCTGTGGCTATGAGCTGGTTTCCACTTCCTTGAGAGCATGGGAACTTTTGGAAAGCAGGCTCCTAAGGAATAGAGTGGCTGAGCCTCTCCTGGCAACAGTTGCTTTTTTTTCTTCTCGCTGGTTGACACGCCTCATATGGCCTGTGAATTAAATACAACTGTGCATAATCATGTGTGATCAAACAGCTCCTTATTTAAAAATAAAAAAAAAAAGACCAAACCAAAAGTGGGCACTGTGTACGCATCCAGTCCCAAAGTGCACAGTGTACTGTACACAGCGCAGCATGTCACCCTAAGTTAGGTGGCATTGCTCTTTAGCTCCTGTGAGTGGTTTTTTCGCTGTGCAGGATTAATGCTTTTATGCTTTAAGAAACAGTAAAAAACACTAGGTTACTGCGAGTAAAGCTTCTGAGTACTCAGTAACTGAAAGTTAATTCTAACCCAGAATTTTTCTGTGATTCTGTCAAGGAATGATTATTGAAAACAGATCACTGTAACACTGGACCTGGGCTTTTTACTTGTGGCAGGGTAAACAGAACAAGTCTGACACTTTCAAAGTACATCCTCATGCTTGCTTTCAGAAGAAATGGGAAACTGTGCCCTAGAAATGTGAAAGAGATAAGAAAGACTGGTTGTCACATGGATGTGAGCTTCCACTGGGATTCTGTGCGTCAAAGCAAATGTGAGGCAGGTTTGTGTGTGTTTACAGTGATTCCTGCAGTGGTACATCTGGCTTTTAAGAAGCACATTGCAAATAGGAAGGGATTCAGAAAAGCCATGAGAATAAGTCTGAAAGAAGTCTTTTCACTAATAGACTTGAGAAGTTTAATCCCTACGCCAAAAGAAGACATGAGGTAACTTGCTCACAATCTGAAAATCACAAAGTGAATTATTAGCTAGGATGGATTTTTCCATAAGGATTGATTGGTTTTGTTGTGGTTTTTTTTGTTTGTTTGTTTGTTGTTTTTGTTTTGTTTTGTGTTTTTTTGAATTTTTATTTATTTTTTTTTTTTAAGAAGGTAATTTTTTTTTTTTTCCTAAAAGAAATCTAGTCATCTCAGCTCTGGTTTTAAAGCAAGAGCTGAATTGCAAGATAGCTGTGGTTTGTGTTTATAGATTAGATTGGGTGGTCCTAAAGAGTTTTCTTGGACTGAAGAAATGATTGCAGTGGGATCAATGTTTCTGATAGAAAGGCTTGTCAGACTTGGCACCTTTTACAGGGAGCCTCAGCAAAGAAGCTGGGATGGATCTGAGTGTGCCACAAGAGTTCTTGTGTTGTTCTGGAGTATGCAAAGTCGTAAGTTTGCCTGCCTTATACTGCTAAATGAGGCTTTTGTTCAGGGCTGTTAACTTAGCCCTCTCCTAACCTAGTGATGCTTTAGACTTTCTGAAAGTGGAATATTGGTATGTTTTGTTTGGATTTGTGTGTTTGCTTTTTAATTGCTCCCTTACCAGATAACTGTCTGACAGTTTGTTGTTTTTCTGGAGTCTGCTTGCTTTTTCTTTCTCCTGGTGCTAAGAAGGATTTTAGACGCATGTGAAGAGAGGAGAAAACAATGCATTCTTCAGTTGAAATGCAGCAATTTTTGCTAGGATATTTAATATTTGCTTTAATGTGTTAGTGTAGGATTAAAAAGCATTTTCATCCTAACCTTTCTCATATCCAGAGTTGGTTTTGACCATGTCTAGAAACTTCATATGCAACCTCTTCTATCTCTGGAGAATTGCACATCAGGTGGTCTTTTTGTGGGGTGTTGAGATAGTGACATGGCCTTGCTTGCTTGTAGACAAAGGAGCAAAGCCATACATCTCATTGCACATCTTTTGATGGCTAAGTGTGGCTTCTGAGCGTAGAAGGGGAGTAGGTCCAGTAGCTTGCTTATAGGCTTGTTTGATTCTGGAACACCAAGCACATGGTAGTAACTGATACCAAGTCTGAAGCTCAGTGGGAGGCACATGATCCAATTGAAGATGTCCCTGATCATTGCAGGGAGGTTGGACTAGATGATCTTTAAGGTCTCTTCCAACCCACACCATTCTATGATTTTATGTGCATCTCTTAAAGTGAGATGCCATCAGAGTTGTATTACTCTAGTGGTGAGGTCAACTTCCATGTGTTCTCAGCTGTTTTTATGCATAGCTGCATGTCAAACTATGGAATGCAAAGTGTCAGGTAAAGTGGTTTTTGTGGTGTCTCAAAACAAGTGGAAAACACTAACAAAGCAAATGCAAAATTATTACTGTCATTAGCAGACATTAAAAAAATGTGCACACTGTTCTGCTGAAATTGATTGACTATTTGCATCCTTAGTGGTATGTGCAATCAGATAATTTCGTAATGATTAGCATTTCTGCTGTACGCCTGGGAGAAGGTGTAGCTTAATTATCCTCTGCAGTTTGCAAAATGGCACAAGCTATTTGCAGTGTCCATGCTTTTGAAGCTGTAAATATGAAGGGAAGCTGTTTTTTAACAGGCTTCTATTGTATAAATAACTCAGCTTAGTCCTATTTAAGTTAACATATTTTTTTCTGGAACATGACTTTACATAGTTGGACTCTGGTCCATTTCTAAACAAGGTATGAGTCACTGGGTTATGTGTCTTCAAGTAGTATCTGGGTCTTACGTAACTGACTTCTGTAAAACTTTTTGGATGGCACTGAGGAGGTTTTTATGCTTATGCCATTTTACAGGTTTCTAGTGTATTTTGTGGCTTCAGATAAAGAATACTAATATGTTGTTGGCTGGACTTAATTTTCTTAGCGATTAAGTGTAGCATACCCATAAATGCTGAAGATTATCCTTAGGCAAAGTGTTTGCCCGATGACTTATAATTAAACTTATAAATGTGCATCTGTTAAAAATAAGTTGCTATTTTCGTCTCTTTAAATGCCATGCTACAGCCTAATTTATGCTTTTCTTTTAATACTTAGTGGTTAATTTTGTAACCCAGAGGTGGCAACCTTCCTCAAATGCTGCCACATCTTAGGTATTATAATAGTAATTATGAGAGATGCTATTTTCATAGAAATGGAAATGTCTTATTTCCTTAAAGTTCATAATAACAATATTGTTAAAATTGTCCCTGCTGTTTCACAAGTCCTTTGAGTGACATTTTGATCACCAAGGCATATACTGAGTACGTAATAATTACCAGTCTAAGTGAGGTAGTTTTCATGTAAAGTAAGGAAAGAATAAGGTTAAAGTTTCAATGTGATCACTTTTTTTAATGCTGATTAGGTACAGATTCAGAGCAGGCTCTTTATAAATGTCCTAAGAACTCAGTAGAAACCTACAATTAATAAGATGATTTCTTATAGCCTGTTTGTCATGCATAATAAAGAACACTTCTAAATGCTAGTGAGGGTTTCTCAGACAAACTATAGCAGGTTTCATGCCCTGGAAGAATTCATAGAATCATAGAATAGTTAGGGTTGGAAAGGACCTTAAGATCCTCTAGTTCCAACCCCCCTGCCATGGGCAGGGACATCTCCCACTAAACCATGTCACCCAAGGCTCTGTCCAGCCTGGTCTTGAACATCACCAGGGATGGAGCATTCACAGCTTCCTTGGGCAACCTGTTCCAGTGCCTCACCACGCTTCAGTTGCTGAGTAAAACTCAAGATAACTTGAGTTTGGATTCTTGGCCCTGTTGAACTGACTGATTCAAACACTAATATAAATGTGTCTGTGATACTGTAATGTTCCTCCTCGCTTCTTGGTTTGTTTTGTCTTGCAACCATAAAAACTCTTCAGTGTAGCTGTTATCTCTTGTATACAGTGTGTTTGAGAAATTGCTTCTCTCCTTAACCGCATGGCTTCTTAAATCATGGTTTTGTAAATCAGGCTTGAAGATTGTGAACTTTCTTTTACTCTCATGGCTGACTGCTTCTTTTGTCCCTTTGTATGTTAGTCTTGTCATCACAAGCTCAGATCTCAGTCAACTGAGGTATGACTGTGTAAATTGTAGGGCCCATGCTGGAACTACAGGTGGAAACTTGGCAGTTAACTTTCCATTTTTCCCTTTGCCTTTTTCTGAAGTAATTGCACAGAACTCCATTTCTTCAAAGCTGTGCAGTCATTAAATTCCTGTTTCAGGTGATCAGTAGAAAGCATGTCTTTCAGGGCACAATGTGGCGTGGTCAAGAAAGCATAGCCTTTCTACTTTAGTAGATGACATGCTCTCAGAGAATGTTATTTTCATAATCTCAGAAATAGCTGAAATATAACTGGCAGCATACAGCTTAGTAGGACACATCTAACATGTTGCCCTGTTAGCTATGCCTGCAGCTTTTGTGCTTACTTATCTCAGAAGGGAAGGGGTGGACATATTTTTTTTGTTTCACCCCTTCACTACCTTTTTTCATTGCAACACTCAGAATATTAGTGGACATCAAATATGCACTCACCAGTGGTCAGACTTTTGTTTATTAATGGAAATAAAAGGTAACTTTTAAAGCTGAACTGAGTCTGGGTGACTTTGCCCTCTCCTGTGTTTTATGCTTTTAAACACCTGACCTTGAAGTAGCACTCATGTTCTTGGGGCCAAAGATCTTGATTCTCAAGTATGGGTAGACGACAGAGAGTCATAGGATGTGTGTTTAAGGTGGTGTTCAGGGAGCCTCTGAACTGCAAGGAGGAGTAATCTCTTCTGTGGAAAACAGCAAAATGTGAGAATCTTAATAATTCTAATGGCACTAGTTTATTAAAAGACCCTCAAGCTGAAGATAAGTCTTTGTTCAGAGATAGTTTTGACAACAACCACAGAGGTAATGAGAAAGTAGTGTCCAACTAACATGCTATAGGAGTGTGCTAAAACTGGGTATTTTCTCATTAAACTTGCTGCAAGGTCATAGTCAAAAGTTCTTTGCCTCCTTTCTTCTTTCTTCCCTCACACTCAGAGTAAATAGGTGCTAATCTTATGGTAGATAGATTTAATGGTGAATCTCAAGTTTTGGAGTAATACAGGTGCTCAAGGAAAGAATAGCAGCCATGTGCTTAAGATCTTTAGAAAGGTTAAAAAAAAAAAAAAGGTGCAAAAGGGGCTTTAATACTATATTTATACCTGGCTTTGGTAACACTTGAAAGTGATTAAATGACTTTTTTGTGTCTTAGCTATAGTCCAGCTGAGTCACTGCCTTACACAGCATTTAGTTAAGATGGCCCTTAAAATAAGCAGTCAACATCTGTTAAGAAAAAAAAAACTGGCCTTTTTATTGCTGTAAAATGAAAACTAGGGGTTTTGCAGCAGAATTGTTTCTGGAGAACATGCTGAAGCTCTTTATTTGAACGGGAATAGGGACATCCATTTCTAAGAATATTGAGTTCAAGTCCATCTGGATTAATCTACTTTGCTCTTAGTTTACTGCCCAGTTTGAATCTCAAAAGAGCCATAGACAGTGATCTTTTTAAATATATGGTCAAATGTAGAACAGATCAGGAAATCAAGAGGTGATGGTGGTGCTGCTATTTGTGCTTACTGGAGGACACTTTTGCCTTTGTTCCTACTGGTCTAATTACAGCAACTGGTGAGCAACCTGGTCTAGTGGAATGTGTCCCTGCCCATGGCAGGGCAGTTGGAACTAGATGATCCTAAGGTCCCTTTCAACCCAAACCATTCTATAATTGTGTTCCTGAAATGGTACTCCAAGTAGAAATTGGTGATCTAAGTTATGTCCTTGTGACCAGCTAGTGGCCTGCATGAGGACTTGATCTGCTCTGTCACCTCCTGTGTCATGGCGTTGCTGCCTGTTCATTCAGTCTGTGGTGGAAGACTTAGCCGTGAAAGGGGCTTTCATGTCCCTGTGAGTGGAGGAGTTTGCCATCATACAACTGTAATGCCTTGCAATTGGCATCTGGCCTGATACAGGGAATTGTTTGGCCTATGCTATCCTAAATACAGAAGCACATTCTTATACGTGCAAGCATAAAGTTACAGTTCTTCATTGCTCTTTTGATGTTAATTTGTTCTTCAAGATGAAATTACACATCCAGTATGAAGACAGTTGATGGCTGAAAATAAATCTGTTTGCTTAACCTTTTACCATTCTTTGTTGCAGCTCTCAAGTTCCACTTACAAATATAGGAGTGAGGAATTCAAGAGACAGTTTTCTCATCTGCCAGATTCCGAGAGACTCATAGTAGGTAAGATGCAATCATACAAAGAGCGTTTGTCTTCTGGCTGATAATTCCAGGCTACAGTAGTGCCAAGCCTTCTTTTTTGTGGCAAATTCTAACTATAGCTGATAACTTCCTATTTTTCTGTCTCCGAACTAGCATCAGATACTTTCAGAGAAAGTCAGGTCCATATCCCTCTTCTGTACTGCCTGCTTTCTGAAAAAAGACAAATTCCTTCAGGAGGTTGAGAAGTGAAGGAGAGGGTACAGATCCTCCAGTTCATCTGGATATGGGATGGGAACCTCTTGATGTCTTTTCCTTCTGCTACTTTTTAGTACTTTACTTCCTGAGAGCAGTGGAGATGTGACAGCTGTTCGCTGACAAGCTGGAAAGAAAGATCACTATGCAGGGTCATGGTGAGCACTGAACACAAAGTCAACATACATGTATTGGTTTGTGCAATGCAAATGTGAGAAAACCAGTTAGAGTTAATCCTGAGGGCACTGAATCTGTTGTATGTTCTTTCCAGTGCAGACAGACAAGTTAGTGTACCTCATGTAGTGTCATACTAACCCTAAGCCTAAACCTACCCCTAACCCTAACCTAGACCCTTGCCCTAGGCACTTGATTAATGTGACTTCTGGGACTGAGTGACACATTCCCAGAATTACAGTCCCACTTGTAATTTAAAAAACACTTTTTGGCGACAAATGTAGTATGAGGACATAAAATTCAGCATTTAAATGTATAATTCCCATCAGCTATTGTAGGATATCATTGAAAAACACAAATACTCATTTTATCCTGACTTAATGGTGTGCACTTGGATGTATTTGCCACCGTGGTATATTGAGGGCAGATAAAAAAAAATGTTTTGTGCCTCACACTGGTATGTGCACATGTGGTTACTGCCCATACTGAGCATGAAGTATGTTATCTGGTGCTGTTAATTCTGGGCTGGCTCATGCCTTGAGTGGAGGTTTTTCACATCCCAGTATACCAGTTTAGCTTACCCATATGCTCATGACATGAGTGCAGGCATAGATGTAACACTCAGCTGAAAGAGCAGAGGAGATAAGTCTATGGCGTTGGAGGGGACAGAACAAGGTGGCAGAGACTATCAAACTATGATGCATGACTACTTGGCATCAAAATGTTCCTTTTGAGCTCTCTGTTATGCTCCACTGCAGAATTCAGAGAAGGTAAGTCTGTAACACTACCTCCCTTGCGTGCAGTGATGTACCTTACTTCTCTTTTATAACTTGCCTTGCAGGTAAATCTGCCTATGCTGCCCAAGCATTGTGTAACAAATGTACTGTCCCAGAATTAGGATTTGTTTTAATACAAGGGTGGTATTGTTTAATGTTCACCTCTTATGCTATCTTTAAGGAAGTGAATATTGGGAGGCTGTCAGTATATATTTCCAGTTTACAATGAGTTCCTTCCAGATTAATGGAAGATAAATTTGTGCAAGTGACAGCTCTGAAACTGGTAACTACCTGCATCCTTTTCCAGCCTTAGAAGGAAGCAATTTTCCTCTGAAATGCCTTCTGCATTTTTAAAATACTTGAATTCAGTACAGAAGTGAAACAGAAGAAAGTCCCATGAAAGAGGATTGATACAGAAAGTCATGGAGCAGACTGAAGCACAGGTTCAATGAACAGGCTGCCTAGGATTTGGAGAAAGATTTAGTGATGGGCTAATCTCAATAATGTAACACCTGCTCCATCAGAAGCAAAGTCATTACTTTGTGTACATGATGGAGTTTTTACCCCATAAAAAGCAGGCTTCTTTGGAAGGACTTTTTGCGTCCTCTAAGCGAACGGCTTTTCCTTTGCTTGATGCTGAGAAACTTATAGGCTTTACAGTGTTCAGAGAAGCAATTACTTGCTGCTATTCATTAAAATAACTGTAACTACTCCTATTCTTAGCTTAGCTATTAAAAAAACAAGCAGCTGCCACTGTACTGAGTGCTGTATATAAAGATTTTGTGGAATATAATTATTTTCTTATAATGGAAGAGGAATGACTTAGACTCTTGAAGTGGGAGTTTAGAGGAGTGCCACTAATTTGTCTGAAAATGTTGTTTGCAAGCAACATCTCCTTTTTTTTGTGTAGGTAGGTCATGGTGTTACTTATCACTTGTCTGTCTCCCTGCCCCAAACATAGAAGTCGGATACAAACTTCTTGGTAATGCTTTCTCAAGTCCTTAACCTCAAACTCCTGCTGCCTTCCCTCTCCCTGCTCTCTGCGTTTTGGTGTCTGACTTCTCTTTAAACGTGCACTTACAACTTACTGGTTTGGATTTCTTTAATTCTGTTTGCGATAATGTCTTGTGTATATGCCTCATGCTTGTTGCAAGAAATTCTATTTCTACTTTATTATTTGAGGGGAAAATCCAAGAGAATTTAAAAAATCATAATAAAAGCTCCTGTAGATGCAGACTTACCTTGAAGTTAGGATGGCAAGGGTCTCCTGAACATCTTGGTACTCAGAACAACTGTGTTCATCATCTTGTTGTACACAAAACCAAAATTCTGTCTGGGACACTAATGGATACATTGCTTTTCAAAGTAACAAAACTCTTTGATACCTCTAAAGTTAGAATCAATAACATTCTGCTTGAATAGGTACATTTTCTATACATAAGGTAGCCTTCTTTAGGCTTGAGCTTCCAAAAGGGGGAAGTCTTGAGTTTCTAGCAGTATTACTTCTGAAAATTCCTTTTGAGTCTTCAGGGTCTGAAATTATGTAACTTGAGAGGTTTTTTAAAAATGCATCAAAATCCTCTGGCCTGGTTTTTAATTAGCAGGTATCTAATGATGGGTAATTGCATCCTAGATGAAATCTGTTTCTCAGTAAGGATGTTTCAGCCACAGGCAGTATCATAATAAGAATGACAGTCAGCTTCTGAAAATATCTCATACCTGAGGAACTGGGTAGCTTCAAGCTGCCTTTTAGTGTCTCACTCTGCAGATAGTTTTTGCTAGAGATTAGAATCTGTTTAGTGGAAAATGATTATCTTACTACAACATATGAACTACTGTTATGTAGGAGTTGACAGTATATATACTGTTATACTATAAACATGTTTGTGTATTCTGTTGTTTAGGCACTTCGAAGTTTGACTTATGAGTGCTCCTTCTGTGTGCTCCTGATCTTGCCTGATACCTCTTCTCTGAAAACACAAGATAATGCACAGGGGGAGTAATACATGGAATGCTGTCCTCACACAGACATTTCCATCAGCCCTGCCATTGGGGTGTTCCCAGAACAATGATCTGGATGCAGCCCAGTACAAGTCTGCCTTCACAGATTTTTGAAGAGTGAAAGAAATAGCTTTTTATTTGTATTGTAATACCCTTACCCCATTTTAAGTTAACACGTGTGAGTCAACTGAGTTGCATTAAGTGAGTAAACTTGTTCTTGCTCTCTATACATAGATTATGCCTGTGCACTCCAGAAAGATATCCTGCTGCAAGGACGCTTGTATCTCTCTGAAAACTGGCTCTGTTTCCACAGCAACATTTTCCGATGGGAGACCACAGTAAGATCTCTTAGTTTGCTTGAATCCTTGAATCCTATGTCTTTGTCCTGTACAATCAAGATATGGCTCTCTCAAATCTTGCCCTGTAAATCTCATGCTAATAACTTTGCACTGGAAAGATAGAGCTTCCACCCCTGAGTGGAAATGCAGATCTGTTGCTCCATAAAATGAGAATAGCATTGGAGACATGAATGCTGAAATAAGTCTACTCTATTAGTCATGCTGGAAGGTGTTCAGGAGTTATGCTGAAGCTGATCTCTTACATTTCTGAATGGCAGTTTGCCTCTCCTTACTAAGGAGAGTTGTCCTATAAAGGGATGTAACATGTAATGTTTTCCTGTAAAACCAGGAGCACGATGCAGTACATGGTCTTGCCCTGTTCAAGAACTCCTCAGCATTAAAACTTACTTGGTTTAGTCTTGTGTAAATATCAACCTAAGAACAGCTAAAGAGAATCTATAAATGACCTTGGCATGTTCTCGTGTTGTGGTGTGTAGCTTTTGAACAGTATGAGAATTTGTGACATTGGCCCTCTATTTCTATCCAGTTAGGTTAATGAGTTAAAATTTTTCATTCAAGCAGTTTTTGCATATGATGCAGAAATAGCATAAGGCAGTGAATGAGAAATGGAAAGTAACCTAGTTAATAGGTGATGGAGATGTGTCAAAATGTTCCGCAGCTGTAAGACTGCTCATACCTTAATCACTAAATTTTGCTATGTGCACTCTGAAGTACACAGGACAGACAACAAATAGCTTGTGTACTGAAGACAATGAGAAACAAGCTTAATTTCATCAGATGTATTTTACAATTTAATGTTTCTCATTGTAGACTTGAGATTTAAAAAAAATCCCTTTGAAATCACACCCTTGAATATATATGAACTATTCAAAGACTGATTTGATTTTTTTTTTTATTTTGTATTTATTTATTTATTTTTAGCCAAACTAGCATATATCCTGGTAACCTGTTCCTGCCTGCCTAGCAGAGTGATATCCTATGCAACATCATAAGGCAATCTGAGCCTGTTAGCTACAATGGTAGAGCTAAGTTTTGAGACCTCCTTAGAAGGCTGTGTTGATGCAGAGAGAAAGTGGACCTTCTGCACACACATGAAAAAGCAAGATCCCACTGCTCTACTCTACAGAAACATTTAGAATACTAATATGCAAAGCAAACACACTCAAGCAGGAAGATTTCCTTGCAGTGTCTGGACTGCAAATAAACCTGTGTGAAAATGGACTAGATTGTCATCTGATTTATGTCCTACTGTATGTATAGCATACTGATTGGGATGGGCTTTCAGATCTGTGCTTTGTATGTGGTTGGGATTGTGCCTTAATCCTTGAGTATTGCTGGATGAATGGAAAGAAAGAAGAAAGAACTACTTGCTTCTCTAGTCTAGTATGAAAGGAGATCAGTCTTAAGTCATCTTAACTTGCTTCTACTTTGGAATGCTTGCTGTTAGCAAGTTGAGACAGTAATTCACTTTGAGATCTCAACTAAATGGCATCCCAGGACTTGGGGTTACTTTGAGTTCCTCTTGCATGTTCTGTGACTTTGTAAATTTTCAGTTTGAAGTTATTTGTAATATGCCATTAAACCTCTTTCTGCTTAGATTTCTATTGCCTTGAAGGATATCACTTTCATGACAAAGGAGAAGACTGCTCGGCTCATTCCAAATGCCATACAAATAGCAACAAAAGGAGAGAAGGTGAAAACCTGTATTGTGATGTGTTGGGTTTTGGTTGGTTTGGTTTGGTTTGGGTGGGGTTTTTTTTGTTTGGTTGGTTTTTTATTTATTTTATTTTTATTTTATTTTTTTATTTTATTGCAGTATCCAGGGCAGAGCACTTGTAGTTTTAAATCCAATCACATTTAAAGATTTGATCACCAGACTTGGTGATCTAGTCCCTGTACATATTGGCTTGACAGTTCAACCTAGAATTCGCTAGAATCCCAGAAAGTAAGGGAGTTCTTGTCCCTCTGGTTCTCGAAGGAAAACCATCTTAAAGTTCAGAGCATGGGTTCAGAATGTGCATCCTCCAGATTGCAAAAATTTCAAATTCACTAGGTTTAAAGTGCCCCTGGAATTTCAGAAAACTGTTGAAAACAAAAGGAATGATGTTGTGGAGAAATCTACTCATAGAACATGTAATTTTATGTGCTGGGAAATGTAGGTTTTGAGTATCTGTTTGGAAAAACTGAAAAGCATGCTGTTCATGTGCAGTGCTCTTCCAGTATTTGGCTGCTCTCTCTCAATTTCTTAACTTTAATCATCAAGGAAAATAAATCTCTTTCTCTGCTCAGCAAGCATTAAAATGGGAAAGATTTTAATACTGCAAATGATGCATCTCATTTGATCTCCTATTCTAATTATTTTGATTTCATATCTCCTTATGTGAAAAGATTAATGAAAGTAATATATGACAGAAGGATGGAAAAGGCTGTGGCCTGCAAGAAATAGGTATATGCAACTCTAATTTGTTTCACATCCTATTTAAAAATGGGAGAAAGATGTAGCTGTGTAGGTAGTTGTGAGGGGGAGCTCTTCCTTTATGCCAGAGATACAAAGGATTGCAATCAGATGCCCAGAAGAGCAAGTGTCTTTATATACTAATGGGAAACTAACTTTTACTTACTAAAAGTGATTAAAAAGTGTGGAGTGTGAGGAATGGCAACCCAGGTTTGTTGAATGTGAGAGGATCATGCTGTTGCTGAAAACCTTAGTTTATTCAAGACAAGGAAGGATTCTGAGTTTGTTGAAAATACCTGCAAGTGAGCTTTTATTTTATTTTAAACAAGTGAGCACTTTGTTTTTCCTGCAGTTTTTCTTCACATCGTTCAGTGCAAGAGACAGAAGCTACCTCAGTATCTTTCGCTTATGGCAGAATGTGTTGCTAGATAAGGTAAGTTTGTTAAGTGTGGGTACCAGTGGTTAAGTAACAAAATAATATTTTTCTAATGTAAGAAGACATGTCTTTGGAAGAGAAGAAACTTTTCTTAAGAAGTTAGTTTTTTCCTTCTCATACTGCCACCTACAACTTTGCTGTTGATGGAGTATTTTGTCTTTGAAGATAGGTTGCATGCTTTTCTTCACTACGAACTCAAGCAGATATTACTAAATTGGCAAGAGTCTTTTTCACTGAAAACTTTTTATCGTTTTGAGAAAAAAGCCTAAAGTTACCTTCTTGGATAACTTAGCTGAACCTTTGCCAACCAACTCATTACAACTCCCCTGACCTTGAATAAATGCATTAAAGGCAGGCTGTATGAGATGGAAGTGTATTTTGGCAACTTCTGTTAGTTAGTTTGATTTATATTGCAATTTGTGAATACTTAAGCTAATCTTCTTTCTAAAAATGTCCCAACAATTTTGCAGAGCATCACTAAGTAATGCAATTTTTGTAAACCAATTCCTTCCTGTTTATGGCTCTTGTTGTTTAAATATTTCAACACAGTTGCAAATGAGCACTGAAATATATCCATATATAACTGTGTGCTACAGTGGTCCACAAAGGCTTAAAGCTGTTGTACTGCTCAACTGTAGTACTCACAAAAGTTCTGTTTTTGTTGGGTTGTTTTGTTTTGTTTTTTTTTGTTTTTTGTTAGATGAATTCTAGGGCAGATTAGAGGCACCTTTTGTCAAACAAAAGCTGGAGGTAAAGGGAAGTGCCATTTAACGCAAAACCAATGTTTCCTGCAAATCTCTTATCTCATATGAAATATTATTTTATTGTAGCATCCTAATTATCTTGTCTTGAATCCAGCAGCTAGTGCTGCAAAACCCACAATGTGCTATGTCATCTTTTGACTGGAATGTGCAACTGGAAACTAACCTTGTTTTTTCTTTTGTTAAGCATAGTTTGTCAGGAATGGTAATTATGCAGTTGTTTAGCTCATTGTGCTGGAAGGTGAATGTGTGGGCATTCCCCTCAGAGGCAGCAAGCTTTCTGCTGCTCAGTGTTAGTTTTTCCCCTGTGTTTTGTTCTCTTTGACACTGAAATGAGTGTCACATTAGAAACAATTTTTCACTTCAGAGCAGTAACTAAAGGATAGATATGAAAATAGAAGGCATGAACTGCATGTAATATGAGATGAATTAAGCCAAAGAGTTTTAGGGACCAGTAGCTTGGGACCTCACCTTATTCTTTATATCAAATCTTGCTACTAGCATTACTTGCATCTCACTAAAGTACGTTGAAAGATAAGTCTGCAAATTTTTGCTTGGGGTTCTAGGTTGTAAGATAGAGCATTGCTATGAGGTGTAGGGCTTTTAATGTAGTATGTTTGGAGCTACTTGTTGAAACAGGATTTCTGTTGGGCCGAGCTCCTCCTTCTGCAGTGCAGTAGTGACTTCTGATTCTCTGCTAGAATGTTTGAGTCACCTGTCAGCTGCTTTATGATGCTTTGATTCTTTGTTGCTTCACCAAACTAGATCAAGGTATAGAGGGGCGCTGAGGAGTTGAAAGTAGAAAGTGAAGTTGCTGGATCTGGCATGGCTACAGTGACAGCTGTCCACGGACCTGTTGCTAGAAGAAAGCCCTTGGCACATCCAAGCATCTTTGCTGCTTTCTCCCCACCACCCTATGACAGGGACAGAATACCTTTGAAAGACATCTCCATATGTCTGAAGCTCTGGCATGGTATGCAGTATCCTAAGGACATGAAGCCTGGTGTTTCTGGGTTCTGGGCTCAGTGGTCACAGGGATTCTGTCAGAATTTGTAAGGCTTGTGACAGAAAACCCCAAATCTCACCCTTGAACCAGTTTGAAAAGGAGCTGGCTTTAACATTTCCTCTGTGAAGAGCTAAGTAATTAAAGTCTGTGGATAATGTAGTAATTATCTGAAGTGCATCTGCTAGACCTGGAAATGAAATCTAACTGTTAAATTCTGAAATAAAGTCATTCTGGTGTCACCAGAAATATCACTGGATACGGTGCTGGTTTGCACTGCCATCTGATGGTAAATAATCCCCAATTTGCATGATTCACATCCAGGGGATTGGATTTGTATTTACTTCAAACCGTGTTTGTGCAGAGGTAATTTTCAGTCACTGGCACTGGCCTCTTCAGTGTGTTCTGAGCATAGATGTTGTGTTACAAGGTCTTGCCTTTGAAGAATGACCTATCTCCTTTAAGGAGATGCTCCTTAAGCTTTCATCACCTGCAGAACTTTTTGATAGGGTCAGCATGCCCTTTCCCAGATCTCCATCTTGTGGCCATTCTGCCTTGTACTTTCAAAGTATCGCACAACCTACAGAGCTGAACAAGTAGCCTTCTGTGAAGTCTGGCTTTCTATTAGAAATCACTTGCATTATGTATAAAAAACAGTAATGGATTGCATGCTATTCCATGCCTAAGCTTGCTTTGGCCATCAAGATGTTCTCTTCCAGCTTTGTGTTGCTGTTCTTGTAGGACTGCTGGTTTCCTTAGCTGGGCTGTAGCTCCCTAGCTCAAAGCTTCTCCTCTGAATCTTGCTCTAACAATACTGTGCGCATTTGGCACCCTTCAGCTTTGGCTCCTCAGGGGATCAATGAGTACCTCCCTCTTAAGATGGTCCTTTCTTAGGCTATTTTATTTTAAATGTCCATGTAAAGACTTCTTCTTTTCAAGGAAAACTCCACTTATTTTTCTCTAGTGCTATTGCAAAATGTGCTCAGTGAGTCTCTTAGGCTTGCTATTGTTTTCTTTTTTTATTTATTTAAATGCTCCTGGCTGAAGTGGAAGCATCATGGAAAATAAGGAGTTGTTAATGTAGGTCTGGAAGAGACATGACACCAGTCTTGATAAAACAGATAGCTGCTTCCACATCCATTGTGGCTTTCAATAATACATCAGTTTATAAAATCTGCCAAAATTCCTGTTTTGCAACAGGCTTTCCATATTGGTTAAACAAGTTTACTAGTGGCTGCTATTGACAGTAAGAGCAGTGCCATTTAGACTTGCTTTATTTTACTAAAGCTTCTGGGTGTCAAATATCCACCCAGTTTAAGGGAGAAGGAACAAATTAAAATCTAATTAGGCAGGTCATTCAAATCCCAAACAAACACAGCACTCCTTATTTCTAATGGAACAAGATCTTAACTTAATCAGTCTCATTTCCCATGAGTCCTCTTCCTTAGAGCTGGATTTATTTTCCTATTGTTCTTATGCATTGCTGGGTAGAGATTTGCACTTGTCTCCAGAGACATTGTAGCAGGTAAGTCTAGAGGTGTGAGAAGGGACTGGAATTTCTGATGAGCTGGGCTTCTTGCGGCAACATCTACCAGGACAGCGGTTCTGCCTCCTCTGGCAGCTTCTCTGGGAGGGTTGTGAAAAAGAGGTGTTTATTTGCACCTTCGTGTGCAAGGGGGGGGTCTTCTGGAGATCTAAAAAGGCTTGGGTTGATTCTGACCTTCATGTTTGGGCAGTTAGAGGGGGCAATTGGCTGTTTCACTCCCCAGCCCTGCAAACAGGCAATTGGACAGACTTCTATATCAGAGTTGCCTGGTGTGAGTGTGGTGTGTGGTGGGGGTTTTTCTCTGAGGTAAACCTGTACTGAGTGTCCTGTTCTTATTTCTGCATGTCTGGGGGGATAAATAGCAGCAGCTTTGCTTATGTCAGTGGAATTCTGTAGTATCGCTTATGCAATGCCACTGCTTTGTATAGAGTGAAAAAAAGAATTGGTGTTTTACGCTTCTGGTTCAAAAGACAAAAACATGTGTCCCAGCTGCTTCTTGTAGCCTTCGTTTCTGTATACAAAGGGAACTGAGGAAAATCCCAGCATAGGCCATCACTTCTGGTGGGCAAAGTAATTCATGTTTAGGTTCAGCCTTTCAAGATTCAGAGTTTCTCAAAACCACACTCTCAGAAACAGAAGTCTGGCCTAGAAAATTTGTGCCCTTCTTGCCTTCAGAACTTTTGCTTTATTGTATTGGAAAGGATGTCTGGTTTGATCTTGGGCTGTGACCATTAAGAACTTACTATATCTAGCTGAGCTAGGAATAATTGAGTAGAGTGCAAGAATCCTGTTTTAGAAGCAGAAGTCGCTAACATTGACTTTAGAGAACCACAGGAAACAGCTTTATAGATTCCTAAAATGCATAGCTGAAAAGATTCTGTGCCTTCCTCAAATCATTCAGCCCACTGTGCAAGGGCAGCCTGATGTGCTCATGCACTGGTGCAGACTGTGCTGGTGAATTTCATTAGTGACATTAGCTGTTTCCCAGTTATTTTCTTAGGACTGGAAATAAAGGCACTGTCAATAATGGGTATGGGAAGTGAAAGGGGCTTTGTTTCTGCCCTTTAATTTCCTGTTGCAAGGTGTGCTGTCTAAACATGCACCTCAGTCATATTCCCGAAGCATGTAATGCCTGCTCCTGGTTTTAGTCTCTTAAGGGGACCAGCTGTAGGTAGTTGTGTTTGGCTATGAATTTACTGCTCCAAAAGACAGTATGCCTGGGGAAAGCAAGGCAGCTAGCTATGTGTTGCTGCATATGTTTTTAGCACTGCATTGCCTTGTGGAACCAATCCCCATGGTAGAGGTAGGCAGTAGCTGGTATGACCCTTGCTTTCAATGTGTGTGTTTTAATGTTTCCTTTGTCCTGGGTAGGATTAAATACCTTGAACCCCATCACTGCCCATAAGACGCTTTTGCCAGCTTTCTGAAAAGACCAAAACTTTGTTGTGCTGCAAAAGTACCCGAGGGAAAGCCCCTCACCAGGGCGGCCGTGTGCAGATCCGGGCTGGGTTTGCCCTGACCCCGCACGTTTTACCCCTGTTTTTGTGGGGGGGACAGCCTCCCTCTCGATGCAGCGCGGGGTCCCGCATCGAGCCGGGGCAGAGCGGCACCCATGGCCGTGCTGGCGACCGGGGCTGACGCTTTGACGGTGCCCGGCTTTCCCCCGGCTCTCCCCGCGCCGGGGAGGGCGCTGCCCCGGCCCCGCTGACGGGAGCCGCTGCGGCCGGTCGGGCGGGCAGGGAGGTTGGTAGTGGGAGGGCTGTCCCCGGGCGGGCCCGCCGCCGCTGCCGAGCAGGAAGTGGGAGCGCGGCGGCACCGGGCGAGGCCGCGGTGACCGGGGAAGGGAGCGGCCGGGCGGGAGGCGCCAGGTTTGTGGTGGGGGGACTCGCGGCGGGGTGCCGCAGCCAGTGGAGGTGCTGGGGTAGAGCGGCCCGGTGTGTGTTTGTGTTGCTGGCGGGGGGTCAGCGCTGTTCGCCGTGTAACACGGCGAGTAGTGTAACACTCCACAGGTGTAAGCGGGGAGGGGCAGACAGATCACTTAAAAACGGTTTAAATAATGCATGGGTATTTAATGTGATCATTTCATGCACATAGTAAGCAGTACTTGTGTAACTGCCTCATTAGCACAGTGCTGTTCCCTTGATCAATATGGATTGTGGCTGAGGCACATTTTCCAGGACGGTGTCTCTCTTTTAAGATTGCTAGGATTGCTCTCTGAGCTCTGCTAAATCCCAGAACCTTATCTCCTGTATCTTCTTTCTTTTTTATTTTTTCTTTTATTTTTTGTTTTTGTGTTTTTAATAGCCCTTTACAGCCGAAGTGGACTTTGAAACCTTTGAAACTGGTTGCTTACTTTGCCGATATGAGTTTGTCATACTGCTTTCACTTCTTAACTTTCCCGATGATCTGAGAGGACTTAAGTATATCCCAGTATCTATGGGAATTCATGGAGCAGGGCAGAGATCTTACCGAGAAAGAGAAGAGTAGCTAGTGGTGAGTCAAGGTAATACTGTTACTGAGCAAAAGCAACTTTTCTTTAAAGGGAGTTCTGGTGGCATTTCAAAGTGAGGCTCTCCTGTCCTGCCTTGGCAATGTGGATAGTTGGTGAACCTAGACAGACGGTAGTGACTGAAACGCTAACTTCTCACCATTTGCAAGGTATTCTGAGCATCCTGAGCAACAGGCGTGTATCTATTAAGCAGTTTGTCCCAGATCAAAGAGGGAGTCCCTGGCTGTCTACTAGTTACTGGTCTTGTGCTGCACTGAATGAAATTCAAGAGGCACTGAGTTTCACAAACACTGTGAAAACATTGGTGACGCGTGGAGAAGCAGGTAATGGCTACAAGTGTGTGTTTTCTTGAAGTAACAATTTTTCTTGTGTCTGATATTTCTGGTTAAAAAGTGGATTTAGGAATATGGTTTTTGCGTTTCCCAAACTGGTTTCGGAATATGGAGTTAGACAGGAGTACAGTTCCCCAAAAAGCTGAAATCCAGTCTTGAAATGCGATACCTAAATGCTTTCATGTCCTTGTCAGAATTGAGGTTAAAGGCTGTGGTGTAACTCAGACTTCTGGTTTACTTTCTGTGCCTTATTGTCCCATACAGTAGTTCTTGACTAGCCTGCTGTATTTCAGAGGCTGACCAAACAGGAATTCTGGCAGCTGGTGCACCAGAGCTATGGCTCTGAGCTGGGCCTGAACAGTGAGGAGATGGAGAGCTTCCACTCATCGTCTGAGGACAACGGGCAGTCTCGGTAAGGAGAGGCTATAAAGCTTATTGAAGTACTCTGGGAGAAGCAGTGTGCTGTTTCTTAGAAATTCTATTTCCAAAGTGTTGCTGTAGCTTTACTGGAAATGTTAAGCCTATAGTAAAAGGATGCAAAGAACCAAATTGCATAAACTGATCATCCATAAAAACTTAATTGTGTTCATTGTCTAAAATGTAGGAGCACAGCTGAGGCCCTTAGAGGAGGGAGATTTGAAGTTCTCATTCTCCTTGGAACTGCTTGAGGATACCAGCAGGATAGCTTAAATAGCAACTTTTTCTCATTAAGATATCCAGTCAGGGTCTGTATGCCCTTCAACAATATGGAAGGGCGAATGGAATGGAGCTACGCATGACGTTCAGACACTTTCTGCTGTAGAGACTGAAACATTTGTTTTCCTTTGTTCTCCTGATGTCTGAGGTATTAGGTTATTTTTGTGTTGTCCTCATCTTGAATTAGGAAGCTGGAATACTCTGTGTGTGGATTTTTTTTTTTTTTAAACAGTTACCTGGATTTGTGAACTGCCAGTGTCAATCTAATAATGTGGCTTTAATTTCTGTGTCTGTACGTAAATAAGTATGGCTCTACAAAACCAAATAATGTAATTTATGTCTCTTTTCAACACTGTCTTATCTGAGTATGTTTACTAGAAAATAAAAAAAACCAACAAAACAAAACCCAAGTTAATTGCAAGCTTTTTTTTTTTTTTTCCCCCCCTGTAATAAAAAAGCACCACTTTGCAACTCTGGAGTTAGGGAGGCAGAGGAAAAACATCTTCTTTAACTTTCTTAAAACCCTTTATTTCCAAATTTGTTCTTGGCTATCTCCATTTCCTCTTTTTCTACAGCATGCACTCTCTGTGATTCACCTGTACTTGGTTTTGCTAACTTTGTATTCAGAAGCTGAATCTTCTGAGAGGTGGTTAGCATGGGGAAAATGGCTTGTGAGATTAATGAGCTGGATGTGGGAAGAATGAGTTGGTAGTTTTTGAAGTTAGCTGAACAGACATGGTTTGAATACGAAAATCACACATGAGAAGCTTTCTCAGATTTCTCAGGCCTTATATCTCCAACAATACCTACCTTCTTGCTTTGGTCAGATCCAGCATTTGTGAAGATTCTGGAGAAAGGGATGAAAAACTGCCTAAAATGATTGGTTTAGTTCGGGAACCCACACTTCAAACAGAAGGAGCGTCACTCAGTAGACACGCATTGCCAGGAGTAAGTCCTGACACAGCCTTTCTTGCTATTTGTAACTGATAAGCATATGTACTTGTATATGCTTATATATTTATAAGTGTAAGGTGCATGAGCATTTTAACTTCTAAAGAAGCCCTTGGGAATTTGTAATAGTCTATAGGTGGGTTTTGCATCAAAAAATATGAATATCTTCAGGTTTCAGGAATATTTATTGAATTTGGATATGATCAAAGTTCATAAGAGAATATTGCTTGTGTGAGTTGCAGCAATGTCTTGTCACTAATTCACTGCATGACCTGGCTGGAGCACTGAGGCTTAAGCCCTGTTTTTGTGGAGTGTGTGTTTTTTATTACTAAAACCAAACAAAATTAACTTCGTTTTTTATCCACCTTTCTAGGAACCATTTTTAGCCAAGTGCTTTATGAAAGTAATGCTTTTGTTTGCTTACAGTGCTTTCTTGCATGTGCTGTTAGTTGTTTAAAAAGTGTCTCCTCTTATACTTGTTTTTCCTATAAATGAGGTTTGTTAAAGGATACTTGTGTTACCTATGCCTTCAAAGATCAGTTAGCCTGCTGTTATGAATATATGAAACTTTTTTTACCTGTAATTTCTGGAAATGTTTCAAGAAGGAAGGAGAACCCCCCCCATTTCATATAATACAGATGAGTTTTCCCTTAATGCCTTGGGTTAATACATGTTACCAGCATGAATGCTTCACTCAGTACTGTATAATTTTCTGAATGTATTTTTCTGTTTGGAAGGGCAAGTGCATGGGTAGCAGTATCTGAGGTGTGCACAGTGCCCAGCACAGTTGCCGTGTGTAGCTGTAGTTGTGAAAGGTTACAAACATTTTCTGTTAACAGATGCTGCAAGGGAAAGATCTTGGAAAAGCAAATAAAGCAGTAAATCCTGTCTTATAAACTGCAGTAGGGTTGAGTACCTAACTGCTGTTTCTGCTTTGGAAAATTTGGGGAGGGAAGAAAGAATTGCAGCAGTTTTTACTACGATGTAAATCTTCTGGCTTTTGTCACTTGCTAAAATTGATCTGGAGGTTAAGCAGGCTTTGAATAGTTCTGCCAAAAATCCAAGTTAATGGCTAGAGACTTGTACCCAGCAAACAAGACTGGTATTTGTCAGATGTTAAAAGCTTAGTTAATTGAGTGATGGGTGTCCCTCATGGAAATCGTAGCAGTATGAAACCAGATTTTTGGAGAGATATAAGGGAGGCCTAGGAGGACTGTGGATGCTGCTGGAATTTGATCTCTTTAGGATAACTAACAATCTGCCCAAGTACCCTTGGTTTGGATTTGTAAGTCCTACTTGCACAAGAACAAGCCATTTAAAACTAATTGCTCTGCCTGGAAAAGTGTTTTGTTTGCCTATGGGGTGCCGCACCCAGAGATGTCTTTTGCAGGTGCTAAATGTAATTGGGCATGTTGTTAAGCAGAAATGCGGATTTGGTCTGTATGCAAGGAAAAACATTAGGATTCTCCCTTGTGTAGATGCCCTTTAAAAAGTCTTTTAATTATAGCGTTAAAAGCACAGTCTTGATAAATGTGTAACTAAACTGTTTAGTTTACTGTTTCAGTGTAACTAAAATACATAATGAGTGTGTTCAGCTATATGTGTCACAGTATTTCCCGAGAATGTCAACACTCTCTCCACAGCCCCAGGATTACAGCGTATTTTGTAGAAGCACAGGGACGGTAGGAGGAGGTGGTAATGCTCTTGAGTGTATCTATCAAAACCATTGCACTGATGATACAAAACACAGTTAACACCTTCCGAAGTCTGGAGGAAAACATGTTTAACCTCTCCTTTACTGCTCTGATAGACAAAGTTAAGTCCCAAAGCTCTCTTCAGAGGAAGCAGTGAACTAACGGAGGGGTTGGCTACAGGACTTGGCCTGTCTTGAAAAAAGTATTGACAGTACCTGTCCATAGCTGATTAAAAGAAAAACCGTATGTAATACCAGTCATGGCTCATCTGCTTCTCTAAGTGCAGTTCATTTTAATGTGGGAGCCACCTTCTCATCTGTATTTTCAACCGTCTTTTCTCCATCCCTTGTAGGGAGGCCTTCCAGTCCCAGAGCCTGCTGTTCACAGGTTAAAAACCAGAAAAGCCTTGACGCAGAGATTAGCAGTATTGGACTAGCTCAGGAAATAATACATAAAGAAGAAATTGCACATCTTCAACTCCACCTGACAGATCTGAAAATCATTTCTCTTTAGTGTAAAAAAAACTAAACGCCCGCCCGCATCCCTCTGCAAAAAATAAAGTAACCTTCAAATCCTAAGAAAGCCAATTTGAGTTATTCCAAAGGCCTCAGCATGAATCTCCTCTTCCCTGACATCATGAAAGGCTTTTTTGTAGGAGCTGTTGCTCTTGTCTTCTGACACAAGCCTGACGTTCCTGTTCTGTTCGTGGCATAGTAGGCTGCTGTTGTGCTGCTAGTGGGGGCTCCACTTGTTCACCAGATCCCTAATTATCATCAAAATGCAATGCAAGCTCTTTGGATTTGAGCTGGATCTGTATGTCAATTTTTAGATTGTGTTACCGCAGCTAGCTCCTGTCTTCCCTCTGTATTGGCAGAGTATTTGACATAGAAATGTTGGTTCTGTCCTAGTTCCTGTTGTGTGACTGAGTGTAATTTCAGGCATGGTAGCTCTTTTCAATAGGAGCATTTGTTAACTGGTCTGCTTTTCTGATGCAGTTTTTTGACCTTGAGGGAGTATTTCTGCCTGCTTATGCTGCAGTTAAATTCATGCCTGTCTGTTTCCCAGCCACCCACCTTCTGCTGATGTTCCTCAGTTGCACAGAAAAGTAGATGGTCTTTATTGAAGAAAGCCAAGTACAGGAAGTACATGATGACTTTTCAAGTAACGGATGCTCTTGCTTTTTTGAGTCAGCGATGAATAATCTGCAGGGATGATGGTGTATTGCAGATGAATTGGAGCTACTCAGTAGGGGCCTGATCTTACTTATTTTATGGCCTGTGTAGTACTGCATGTAGAGGCTGTAATACTGCTGATTTCAGCTGTTCCATTGGAGGCAATGGGAGCTTTGAGGAGAGATTTGGAATGAAAACTATGATTTGATGCTCATAGCCAAGCTTTTTGAGTGGCATTTGGAGATGTACAAACCTTGTGCATACAGGTCCACTAGAAATTTCTTCTTGAAGTGTGCAATGGCATGTAAGGTTAGCCACCAGTTCTTAAAGTTTAGGTTTAAGAGCTGCATCATCAATTCAGTGACTGATGTTTTTTGGGGGTTTCGTGCTTATTGGAGATGATACTCTGTTGCTTTGTTTCTGAGAAGTAACATTTTGTAAGTAGGATGGCTCTAGCCCGTGTTTTAAAACTTTTTTGTCAAAGGGTAATGAAGCTCTACGAAATAAGAATACCTTTCAAATATATAATTGGCAATTTCAGATATCTAATTGCTGATAAAAGGGAGGCCCTGCCTGTTTCATTGTTCTTACCTCAAGATTATTGGATCTCTCGCTAAGCTGTCAGGAAAAAAATAACCTGATCAATAAAAAGTAAAAAAATCTGTGTTCGTTTAATGAATATGTAAATGCATTGATGCAGGGAAGGAGACCAAACTGTGCAGGTGGCTGCAAGGGGACTGGATGAGGAATAAACTGTCCCTTTTAAGGCAGCTTTTGGTATAACAGTACATAAGTCTGTTACTTGTTACCAGAGTAAAGTGAAAACTTGAAATACAGGAAGGGAGATAGATAGGCTGGGGCAGTGGAAAAGGGAGCACTTAGTGTTTGTGTGGTAATTGAGCAAATAGAACTTGTGGCTGCTTTTACACAGCTTGCTGCTTTGATGGTAACTTTTTTTTTTAAATGGCTTCTGATTACAAATGCTATTTTTTTTATTTTTTTTTTTTTCTTTCCTCTTGGTTGTTTAAGGTGGAGGAGTCCTCAAGTGAAGCGCAGGTAAAGAAGAGCCCTCTTCCATCTTCAGAAAGAAAATCTGTTAAGCTGGTCAGGAGCAGGTCTTTAGAAAAGTCCTTGGACCTGAATGAGAATGAAGATCTTCCAGAGAAAAGCAGTGCCTCAGACAGTGAAGAAGGTAAATCTCTTGGCAGTTGGGATCTGTAAGACAACCTGACTGGTGTTCCATCTCACTTCTGGAGCAAGTTAGAGAACTCTCTGCTATTATGAAACTTGCTGCTCATTTGTTTCACAGAATTGTAGAAAAACATCTTTGTGTCTTAGTTTCTGGGAAGGAAGAAAAAGTTGTTGGTGTTTATAATGAAAACAAATTGTGGTTTTGCTTTTTCTCCTTCGGTGCCTAGAGGGTTGCTAACAGCTTAAACAAAAAGATAAAAAAAAAGGTTTATTTGACAATGTGGTGGTGGTTGCTCATTTTTCATGCTCTCACAGGTACTTCAAATATTTTACTTTCTTCCATTTTCACTTCTTGGGAACTGCTGGGAAACATTTTGGACCATTCTCCCATTTTTGAAAGATTTCCGCACCCCCACTTCCTTACACTTCTCTCTAAGGCATATGGGCTTCAGTGTTATTGGTGGGGTAAACTGAGGAATTCACTGAAAATTCAGGCAAGACAACTTCTCAGACTTCAGGAGTGTATTGTGCATATTTTGAATCTGGTCTGAAGGTGAAAAAAGCCTTCACATATATCTTGGAGCAGATTATACTTTGTGTTCCAGCACAGTTAGTATCATAATGGATCCGAATATCTCATCCTCAACTCCTACGTCATTACCTGGTATAAGATGAGGAGAAACTTGGACCACAGTAGTGCAGCAATTGGCTGTTGGCTGTTCTGTTCTTCCTTTCCCCTTCTCACCATAGGAGAGAAAAGCATAGCTGCATGTCTCATAGTGGTTTTGGTATAAGTATTTTTGCTACCTCTTGGGGAGAAAGTAAGGGCAAACTGTGCCTTCTGCCTAGGCTTCATGGCAGAGGGACTTATGCTGTGGTCTGTGGGTGCTTGTTCTGTGGTTCCACATTAACCACTGACAACTTCTTGCTCTAAGTTGGGTGTTTCACTTATCTTGGAGAACTTCTGTATGAAAGGGCCATAGTTGTTCAAACAGCTCACTGAGTTGTGGTGAATGTTCTGTTAAATATCCCAGTCTTGGACTCTGTAAATGCCTTTGAAATGAGGTGTACACAACCTGGGTTGATTCCAGAGTTGTATGGTGGTGTGCAAATGATAGACAGGAAAGCTCAACAGTAGCAGTGTGCTTGGTGGCAGCTGCATATTTCTTTCATATGTGAAGAAATAACTTGCTTTCATTGTCTGTTGACAGGAATAGAGGAGTTCAGTTAATTGAGGCCAGTTCTTAATTTGGCTGAAAAACTTTGCATCTCATCCTTTCAGAGTTAGCAACTGAAGTTGCTTGCAGGTGTCATGATGTTGGAATCATGGAGGTGTCCAAGAAAGCTTTCAGAGTCATGGATTAAACTGGTTGCCTGCAAGTTGTGGTTGTTGGCAAAGGGTATACTTTATATTCATCTAACTTTCCTTTTGATCACCGATACTGCTTCTGTGCTTGCTTGCGGGTATCTTGCAGCTTTCCTGTTCTTAGTACCACATCTCTCTTCTGTCTCTGGATTTTATTTTATGACAAAGGTCTCCAGTGAAACTGATGCAAAATGGTCCTGTTGTCTTTCATACTGCTGTTTGCCTAAATGCTAGCAGTAAATATTCCCCATCACCTGTGCATTGGTGGTGTTGAGTAAATAGAGCATATTAAACTGGAGATGTCTCTTTAAAAAAAAAAAAGAGAACTGACTTTATGCTGCTTTTCTTATTTCAACCCCCCTCCCCCAAGAGTAGTTTTTTTTTTTATTCAGAGCAGGACTTTCTAGTCTCACAACATTAATCTTTTCTTTCAGATTCCCTTCTTCATGCTTAGAATATTTTTCTTCTGTTTCTCTGTCTGTTTTCTATTGCAGTTGTCTTAAACTCTTACAAGGTAAATTCCTTCACGCAAATGAAACTAGCTTTTCTACATGGCAAAGGTTTACCCATGCAATTAATTTCTCTTGTGTCCCCTGGCTCATGTTCAGGCTGCCAATGGAGGTATCCTGGCAAATAAGGTGATGGGCAAGCTCAAGACTTGTACTCCCAACTGTAGGTCCACCTGACACCCAAAGCTGCAATGCCAGAGCCTTAGCAACACTTCTCTTGTCCTAAGTCATTCTCATGTTGCTTGCTTGGGAATGGGGGATGTGAATCTTGTTGTGCACCACTGGGCCTGCATCTTGGTGCTTTTGTTTGGTTTAATAAATTGGAGTATCGGTCTCAAGCCATGGCAAACTTCTGGCTAAGCTAAAAATTAGTTTTTGAGGTCTAGATTCTGAATTTCAGAAAACAATTTTTAGGTCGAACATAGAATATCTATTTCTAAAATAGAGCGAGGAGATTCTGGATTTCCTCACATGACTCTTGTATGTAGGTTTTGGTTTTGGTTTGACTTTTTTGTGTGGTTGGGTTTTGTTGGGTCAGGTTTTTTTTTGTTTTGGTTTTTTTTTTTGGTGTTTTGGTTTTCTTGTTTTTTAAATGACAGTGTTCAGCAGCATAAAATACTTGGAAATTAAAAAGGGGGAAGCAGGAAGCAGTCTTTTGTGTTGTTAGAAAGCTTTACTATGTATGAGGACGTGATAAATTCCTGATCCCCTTTGTGACACAATACAGACTTTCTGTATTGTACTAATAACCACCTTGAATGTGTGGTCTGCAGGAGAGCATAACTGCTTGTGCTGTAGTGCTGTGGGACGGGTACACTGACCTTTCTTGCAGAAAGGGATATAAAGGGCACAAAGTATTTTAAACACAGGGCAGTTGTAATTAGTTCAGTCCTGTTTGGTTTTGGGTCATCTGTCAGCACACAGCTGCCTCCATGTGAGATTTTGGATGTGCAGTGTATGTAAGGAAAAGTGGCCCTGCTAGCTTGTTGCCATTTTAATCAAAATACTGAAAGCATGTGTTTTGAATCTATAAATACCAATTATTTGTTGCTTTGGGGTTTGGAAGATACATGTTTGAGTTATCTAAAGGCAGGAGGTTTTCATCTTGTGAACTGGAAGAAGCTGGTGTTGTTACAATTCATACTCAGTAACTCTGCAAGTTAATTTTGTCTTTAGTGTTTTAAAGCTTAGGGGAGCTCTTTGATAATGGTTAATGTTGCTGATGCAGTCATTAAATAGATGGTGGCTGGAACACATTCACTCCAGGAGCTGGTTTTATTGACTTGATTTTGGGTGTATATGGTTAAAGGCTCCTGCCTGCATATTTTTTTGCGGAGTATGCAATTTTTGCCTATCCACAGAGGCACAGAAATCCTCACAGTGCCAAGATTTGCATGTATGCTTCTTTCTCTTCTGATCCTCCCTCAGCTCTGTCAAGTGGAAAAATCAGCCATGTTATTAATTTGTTTGATAGCCTCTGCTCTTATCAGTTCAGCTTTCTTAATTTGCTCGTGGTGTGTGTTTACTTTGAGCTGTTGGTTGTTTACAGGAATTTTAAGAACATTTTTTTTACCCTCTTCCCATTTACCCTCTTCCAGTTTTCTGTCTCTTTTCTTACATTGTAAATGTTTTCAAACCTATGCAATCACTATTGCATCATGATATTATATTCAGACATTATTTCACATCTTGCCTTGCAATGATGAAAATGACCTTACCAAGTGCAAGGCAATAGTGGGGGAGGGAACTGGCTTGCTGCTCTCATTAGTAAGTGCCCTGATTCAGTCTAGGTGTACTTCTGGATTTCTGGGTCCCTAGGGTCCTAACCTAAAGTCAGAATAATCTTATGTTCTCTTACCAGACAGTAGCTTCAATTCATCAATAAATGTGTTCAGGCTAAGAGAGTTAGTGGTTGATAATTGCATACTGCTGAGGTGTTAGAACAGCATTAAAATTTAAGGAGTTAAGACTGACATCTAGATACCTGCACAAAGCATTCTGTTCCTAAATAGTATTTCTAAGCCAGTCCCAGGTAAATGCTTGCTGTTGCTCTAGTATTGAGATAAATAAAAGGCAGGTAGATGTATGTGTGAGTTAAAACAAAGCAGTCGACAAACAGGCGTATTCATTTGTGGCAGAGACGGGATGCAGCTTTCTATCGTGTTTAAATTGCAAGTGGGTAAACTGCACAGTTATTCTTTGCTATGCTGCTGTTGTTCCTGCTTGCTGCTTCACCATCAGATAAACTCTGAGAAGCCTGGATAGAAGTGACTTGGAAGTTTGTCAAGCTCCTGGTGTATGCAGTTACTTTCTTCCACAGGTATGGAACTCAAAGCAGCATTCATACATACATGCACCTTCCAGACCTGTTGTATTAAAGATTTTTCCAGGTTTTCTGGGAAAGAGTTGCTTGAATCCCAGCATCCAAAGTGGCTGATGGGCCTGATCTGTCAGCCCAGTTTCAGCTTGGATTTTTTTGAAGATACTGCTTTATGTAATAGCACCATTTTAAAAAATTTGTTTGTTTCAAGGGCTGAGAGTAAGTAAAAACATGTTTCTCAATAATACTCTCATGCACTTGGCACTTTATTGACTATTCCTTATTAGAGACATGACTAGATAAAAATGTTGTACAGGAATATTGTCTAGACCCATGATGCTCTTGTTTAAGACTTAGTACAGGGAGGACAGACATCATGCTTGAAAAGTAAAATATCTCAGTAGCAAGGTCTGCACATGAAGGTAATAATGTATGGGCTTTGTGCATACCATAAGTTGCTGTGGCTTGTCAAATTACCTTGCAGTATCAGAAACATAGTAGCTGTCCTCAGGAGTTTCAGGTGTACCTAAAGCTGTGTAGTTCAGCTGAGCCTCACTGGGGCAAAGGTAGCTTGTATTATCTTGTATTTGCTAAGACATATACAAATAGCTGTCAGAGCTATCTGATGCACAGTGGCTTGGTCATGTGTCTAGGCTTTTGTGTTTTTTTAAGTGGTAGCCGGACCTTGACAGGCCCAAGGAATCTGCTGAGTGAGACTCAGAGTAACCAGGTTTGAATTACCTGGTGTCTGATTCCATGGATGTTAGCTGGTGAGCAGCAGGCAAAGAGGATGTCAACATCAATGTCTGAAGCTTCCTATCTCTTAGCGAAAGAGAGGAAGTGGGGAGTGAACTCTGAAAGAGAGGTCTCTAATGCTGAGTTCTTGTTAGCTGAGGTCAAGCTTACAGTTCACTTGGTCTGCATTTTGCTGGAATCGGGTTCAGCTCCAAGAGGAAATACAGTGAACGTAAGCTGAAAAGCCAGGCTGAATTTCTGGCTTCCCACAGAATATTTCAGCACAGCAGAATCTGTATTCTGGCATGTAATGACTGCATATTGTCTGGTTAAATGTATTTCTTAAAATGCATGCTTGCTTTCTGTCCCCCCTTGTAATTGCAATTGCATAAGCAGAACGTGGCATGGGAAGGAAATCTCTCTCTTGTGCAAGCACAAAAATATGGCAATCATGCTTTGCTTTTGGAATCCTACGCTGAAGTATGATAAGGTCAAAGAGAACTTTTTTGGCAGATGTGTAACAGGGACTTCTAGCAGGCTAGAAGCAGCACTAGAGTGGAAGTCTGCTCAGTCAGAATTGGATTTCATTGGAGGACTGTTGTGGTATTCAGTTGCTATGTTTGCATTAATTCATACTGACTGCAGCTACTAAGCAGGAATGTTTTAAGTGCTGTAACCTTAGCTTATAGGAGCTATAGCTTGATATTCAGGCTAGCTTTGCATTGGTGGCTAGCACTGACCTTTGCCAGCTCTGAATGTTCATTTCTATCAGTGGAAAGGTTAGGTGTCCTGACTTCCATCTGGCTCCCGCAAGATTTGCTTTCAGGCTTTTTGTTTTGTTTAGTAATGTGGGTGGGTGAGGGGTTTTGTTTGGTTTTGGTAATCATTCCTTAGGATGGACTTGCTTCTAAAGCATAAGCAGCTTGAGCTGGTGTTGGCATAGGAAACTACTTGCCCTTCAGGATCATAATTCTGTCCCTTATCCCCTGCGAGAGTGGCTGAGACGACCACAAAGCACAGTCATGCCAGCAGCCAACAAGAAGGAGAAAAATAACAAAGTTCAGTGCTGCAGCCACAGAATGCCACTGGGGTGCTTGTTGGAGGTTTTGAATTGTGGATGGCAATCTTGGTGCGCTTTTCAGGACTGCAAAATGGAGCAGGGAACCTCTTGCATTCCTCTTATATTTAGGTATGGAGGGAAGAACTGTATGGGAGTTTATCTGGTCTCTTAGACTGTGGACACTATGAGTATTACAGATGTTAAAAGCAGAATTCTGAAACCAGCCACAAGTAAGAAAGCTGGTATAGTTTCACTCTCCTGCTTGCTATGCATGTGTCCTTTGTATAATAGGCATGCATATTAATGAAGATTATGCTAACTTTTTGTCTTCCACAATGATTCCTGTAGTAGAATTAGTAGAATACTGAAGGCAAAACTAAAAGGATGGGACCTTGTGATGTTGGTTTACCATTTTATTTTTGCACAGGGAAATGGGGGAGTGGTGTTGAAAATCAATACTGGACTTCGTTTCTGAAGACAACCTACTTACCAAATCATGTGCTGCTGTCATTACTGGGTTTTTGAGAGCGAGAAACAAATGCTGATGCAAGCTTGGGAAGGATTTGAGCTGTAATGAAGCTTGGAATATTATAAAGTTTCTTCATAACTGTTCCGTCCTTAATGTGACCTCTCTGCCTTTCCTTAGCAGCAAAGGAGACTGTCTCTGAGAATGATCTGTATGGGAGACTTTTTATAAACAGAGTTTTCCATATCACTGCAGACAAGATGTTTGAAATCCTTTTCACCAATTCTCACTTCATGCAGAGGTTTCTCAATTCCAGGAGTATAGTAGGTAATGCACTCTTCTCCTTTCTGTCTGTGTTGCAAACTATCCTGAAAATTTCAAACTCTGAGAAATGTTAAATAGGGCTAAGTTGAATTCTAAGGTTCTCATTGCTTAAAAAGAATTTTGAAGCTTTAAAGCTTTACTATGAGAGGGGATATTTAAAGCTAGCCTGTTGTTTCCATAGATTTGTAGATCAGTTATACTTCAGTGTAAAAACCTCATTTCAGTGTACCATAAAACTGCACCTTAATGGCTGAATTTGGGTTAGGCTGTTAAAGTGATGCAATCTGTGGGGTATTTCTGATTACATTATGTCCCAGAAATAGTGAAACATGCATGGCTGGCACAGGGGCAAAATAATTGTATCCTCCTAAAAGATACAGGCTTTAATTTTCTGGATGAGTAAACTTTATTCATTGAGATCATATGAACAGAAAATAAAGTCAAACAAGGGTAATATTTATTCAGTGTCAGCTTGGAAGGCAAAGTGGCAAAAGTGGCATATTTTCATTTAATTGGTTACTTTTCTACCCACCCTCAAGTCTCTTTCAGTAGACCCAGGTTCATCCACTTAGTGCTTCACCTTTGTTCATCAGTGAACTGCAGTTTTCACTTTTCCTGCAAAACCCACACCCATTTGGAATCAGTTTTCTGTCTTTCCCCACTACTTTTCTTAAACTGTTAAGATATGAAAGGGCAGGGATAATGCTTTTTAGGTAATCTGCATGTGAGGTTTTGTGTAATTTCTCATCTAGATGCAGTATCAACTCCTTGGAATAGAGATTCCAATGGCAATCAGTTGAGGACTTTGACGTACACTGTAACGATTAACAATCCACTTTGTGGGAAGTTCACGACTGCAACTGAAAAGCAGGTACTGTGTGCATGTGTGTGTCTGGTGCCCTTTAATGCAAGGAAGAGGTCAGATGTACAGCCTGTTGGAGATCTGACGATGGTTTAGAGTTCAGTGAGCTGCAGTGCATCTGCAGTTTAAAGGTAACATCTCTAAGATAGATTGGTGCCTCTCATCATGAGTAAATGCTGATGAAATCAGAGAGGCTTTCTATCTTTACAGATGGCTGTAAGCTTCTGCCACAGACCTTGTAGGCAGAAGTATTAATGTCTCTTATGAATTTAGGGGTGAAAAGATGTAATGAAATGCTTTCAGTGTCTACTTATGGGCTCTTTGGGAGAGATGGAAAAAGTCTAGCAAAGGGCCACTAAGATGATTAAGGAAATGGAGCATCTCATGAGAAATGGATGAGAGCTGGGACTGTTAAGCCTGGAGAAGGCTCAGGGGTGATCTTACAATGTGTCTGTAAGTATCTGAAGGGAGAGTGAGGGTGACAGCACTGGAACAGATTGTGCATTGAGGTTGTGGCATCTCCTTCCTTGGAGATACTGGAAAGCCTGGTCCTGGGCAAGCAGCTCTAGATGGCCCTTCTTGAGCAGAGTCCTTGGACAAGATAACCACCAGAGGTGCCTTCCAATCTCAAGCATTCTGTAATTATGCTTTGGGAAAGGTCTCATAGATCAGTCTCAAAGAGCAGCTGTGGTCGTGAGTCAGTGGCCAGCCTTGCATCAGCACTTGAAATGGCAGTGGAGAAGTGCTGTTGCATAGGGAGGCATCTTCTCTTTCCCCCCCCATCTATACTTGCCATTAGTAACTTTTTTATTGTGGTTGTTCAGGCTTTCTCCCTACTCTAGTTCACTTGAAGTTGTTGATCCATCTAAGGAATTCAGGCTGAAGGGGGTGTGGGGGTGTGTGTATGGGGGAGGAGCCAAACAGGTACTGTGAATATACCTTCTTATTTTCTTTTATGGTAGATCCTGCATAAGCAAAGCCAGAAAGGTCAGTCTTACCAGGTGGATGCGGAAGTGCTGACCCATGATGTTCCCTACCACGATTATTTCTACACTGTGAATAGATACTGCATCAGCCGCACATCCAGTCACAAGTGTCGATTACGGTGAGCCTGAGTGATGCACAGTGGCAGGGGAGAAGCCGAGACGCTTATGTTACAGGTTGATGAAATGTGCTTCTCTAAAGATCTGCCACCGGCGCAGAGAAGGTCAGCTTCTCTTGAAGTTAGGGATCTCTTTGGGAAAATAGGCTTGGTTTATTTCTTGTCACATGTATGCTGTATTTGGATTTCATTAATGCAGTGAGAAATGAACTCTCACTTTGACTCTGTGAGGTATGGATCTCATCTCCAAAACTGAAGTGGGTTCTGATCAGCCTTGAATTGTTAAGTGCACCTGTGTGAGTGGGGAAAAATTGAAACTATCTGTGATGTTTTATTACAAAGTTTCCTAGATATCCTTGCTAAGGGCCTGCAGAGGAGGACAGTTTCATAAGAAGCTACAGAGAAGATGGAAATGTACCTGCTTTTGAAGGGAGGGTACTTAAGTGAATCAGACTTCATTAAACTCTACCTAGATATGGGAGCCTTAAAAGGCACTTCTCTCTTCTCTCCCGTTTGTTAAAAACGCGCTTAATGTGAAACTTGATCCCTTCAGATGTTTACGTGACTTTCTGACTATATTATCCTTTCTTGTGCTGCCTCTATTAAGGCGTTTTATCTCAAACTTCATCAGTACCCAGGAAAGGTAAGGAAGCCTGGATTTTGTTCTGGCTTCTCTCAGGCTATGAAAGTGTTGAAGGCTCTCTCTCTACTGGGAGAAGAAAGGAAGAAGGGTCTTGTTCTGAAAGATTTTTTTATTTTTTTGCATGAGTCACTGTTCCTCTGAGGGCTGTATTTTTTTTATGAGACACATGGCAACCCCAGGGTAAGACCAAAACCCTAGATTTCAATATGGTGCACAGAGCATGCATGTATAGAACAGAAGGTGCGTGGTGGTGTTACAGCTGGCTTTATTATACTGTGTTTAAAATGGCTCAAAAACGCTATTTGAAAGAAGCTGTTTTATTAGACTAGAAACACAGTGGGCTTACATTGATTTGGGTATTTATTTGAAAATGTTGAAAAAAGGTATGTTCTTTACTTAAAGAGTTCAAAATCACAGGCTACCCTTTTGTCCTTTGTGAAGAGCTTTGGGATTCATTCAGTTCGTAAAAGCAATACTGAAGGAATCTACGCCATTTCTATTCTGGAAGCATTATTGATTAGCTTGACCTGGGGAATGCAAAGCAGGAATGTCACTTCCCTTCTGTCATACAGGCAGACCGATTCTAGTTTTGGGGTAGGATCTGTGCACTTGGCACATAAGTGGTGATGATGAATTTTAGCTGCTGCCATTGCACTGCTTATGTAATGCATATGTATACACATACAGAATAAATTCAGGACTTCATGATCTGAAAAGCCTGAAGCCTATTTTGAATGTGTGTTAAAATGTGATCACTTCAGAGGAAAGAAATTCTCTGCTAGTCTGAAGGAAAGCACTTCAAAACGTTTCTTGTAATATGAACATTCAGATCTGAGGCTTTAGCTAGATATGTGGTCTTTGGTACTGTCTGTCTTACTTTGCTTTAGTGTAGGTGCTGTCCAGGTGGAAAGCCAAGGCAATTGCAGTTAGTATTTCAGATTATGGACAAAAGCTAGAGGCCTGCTTCTGAGAAGAGATTTCTATCACTGTGCTACCCAGAAGAGCACTCTTTGACTACTGTATTCTGTTTATTAGGGTTTCTGCAGAAGTGAAGTACAAAAAACAGCCTTGGGGCCTTGTCAAGTCTGTAATTGAGAAGAATACCTGGGGAGGTATACAGGAGAACTTCAAACAACTTGGTGAGGCATTTTCTTTATGCTGGAGTAAAGTGGCTACCTTTCCTGTGTATGTTTTAATGTCTGTCAAACTTGATTCCTTAAAGAATGGCTTGGAAAAAAGGCAACACCAAAGGAATCTTGAAGTCAGAAGTTCATGTAGTCAACATATCTGCCAGTTCCAGGGTATAAAAGAAGCCTTGTTGCTCAATGCTAACAAAAGGCTTGTTTATATCTTGTTATAATAGCTTTCTGAAGGAAACATGAGGAGCAGCAGAAAAGCTGTTACTCTCAACTGTATGTATCTGTCTTCAAGTACTTCTGTGATTGTGGATCTGAGAAGAGAAGCAGTGGCACTCCTCAGACTCCCTAGCTATGTCTGTTACCAGTCTGGCCAGCCATAGCTGCAGGCTTACAGTCTAACAGGATTCCTTCTCTCAGTCCAACAGTGTCTTGAAGTGCTCTTCCAACTACTGTCGAACTTATCATTAAACAATCCTGCATAGGCAGAATGTACACCATACCCGAAAAGTGGACTAAGTGCCCTCTAGCAAATAGAACAGGTGGTACAGGTCAAGGTGTAATTTATGTCAATTACCTCCTTATGTTTATTTGCTGTTTATGTTTATTATGTTCATTTACTAGAAGGTGCAGTTACTCCTCTCACTGCCAATTGTGTTAGGCTTTTTGGCTTTCCATTTGAAAGTTGGGTAACTATTGTTTTCCCACTGCAGAATCAGATCTCCTAATGGAGGAATATGCAATTAATCAGTCCATAGAAGACACTGGAAAATTAGTTGCCCTGAGACGAAGACGACGCACTTTACACCGAAGTCTGGCAGAATCACTTCCCAAACGCTCTTCACAGCACTCCTCTGGTGACATGGGAATACAGTCCCAGAGCAGCATAGTAGGTAGGAATATTTATACCAAGTGTTTTCTGAAAGGTGTGTTCAAGAAAACAAACTCTTAAAATAGCACAGAAGTAACATTTGTGTGTATGTTACTTTCAGTGTCTATCTAATTGGTGTGATAGCAAATGCTTTAGTGTGCTTAAGCCTGCATAAAATAGATTTGGAACATACATAATTTTTTTTTTTATATTCAGGAGTCTAAGTCTATTTATTAAGTCAAACTTAAAGAGGGGAGATTTGGGTTTGATATAAGGAAGAAGTTCTTTACTGTGATGGCTGTGAGGTGCTGGAGCAAGTTGCCCAAGGAAGCTGTGGCTGCCAGTCCCTGGCAATGTTCAAGGATTGGGGATGTTCAATGTTGGGCAGGGCTTTGAGCAACCTGGTCTGGTCGAAGGTGTCCCTGCCCGTGGCAGGGGGGTTGGAATTGGATGTTAAGGTCCTTTCCAACCCAGACCATTCTGTGATTCTGTTTCCCACCTGCTTCTGTAATTTCTGGGTCACTGAAGCATTTCTTGTAGTTCCACTGTCCTTAGGCACCATAGACTTGGCTGTTAGCATATATAATATTAGCTATACTTACAGAGATGAGGAACGTCTGTGTTCTAATGCGTACCAGGGAATGGTGGATTTCATGACACAAATTGAACTGTAAACACTAAAGCAGGAGTAAGTGCCCTTTCCTAAAGCTGGGAGACAGCACTGAGTATAGCAATGAGAGAACATTTAGATCAACAGCATGTGTAACGGGCTCTTTACCTGTCTGAGATTACTTCCAGATTACTTAACTTTGCTACTTTTCAGGTGAGTGTGTCTGTCTCAGTTTACACTACAGCTTTTGTGCTTGCCCTTTGTCCATGGCAGCAAATATGAGTGTGAGGAACTCATGTTCCTTGCTATGTTCCATACTAAGTATGTTTCAGGGAAAGAGGAAATTACATTTAAAGATTGGCCTGCCTAGGGTGGGAGGGATAGCTCTGTGGAGAGGACTGGCACACTTCCTCTCTCTCACTAGTGTCTGGTCCCTGTGCCTTGATGGCTAGCGGATGTGCTTTTGAAAGGCTGACTTCAAGCTGATATATAAACCAATTCAACAAGGATGGGACAGGTTGCAGGAGAATTTTATTTGACCCTGGTTGTCAGACTAATGTGAGCAGGAGAACAAGCAAAAAAGAGCCACTTTGCAGCCTGCATCTGCTTATGTGTGGCTAGCAGCGCATGTGAGTGTTAGTAATGGATGGACTGTGGGCTTCTCAGGCTATCTTGGTTTAATGTGAACATGCCCCAGTGCTGTGTTCTCCCTGGCATACTGGGGTAGGGAGAAATCTTGCTCCTGAAGGAAGAGCCTTACCATTCAGCTGACTTGCCTGAGCTGGCTGCAGAAATGCCTTGGTGAATGTTAGAGATGATCCTCTGCACCTACATGATCTGTTATTTTTTTCCATCAGAAGCTGTTGAGCTATTCTGTGTGAAATGCTGGGCACTGACATGTATCTGCAGGCATCCTTTAGGAATGTTCTTCGCTACTTTTTAACCTCCTTCTCTTCCATGCCTTATAGGAAGGAAAAGAGATGCTGTAAGTAGGACCACCACGATCATTGTAGTAATGAGTGTCTTGTAAGTACTCATTTGCATTGAAATGTGGCTTGACTCAAGTTCATCTTGGTCTTTATCTGTATTTGTCTGTACCTCACTTGTATGTTAACATTGCATGTATCATGATAATTTGAATGGAGCACTCAGGTGTAGGAGGGAAATGGATTGTCTTAAGTGACACATGGAATGAAAACGCTGACTTGCCAAACTAATCTACCTTGGAGGTTTACTTAGGTCTAATCCTAAAAAAACCCAAGAAGTCTAGAATTTACTCATTCCTAGTCTTTAAAGATCCAAGAGGAGACACTGTTGTCATTCTTATTAGTTGCCATTACACAGCTTAATGTTAATTGCTAAGAATTCTTTGGACAGATATTTATTTTCAGTATAGTGCTGCCCCACACCTTTTTTGGCTCTTAGAAGGATTCTGTTTTCTTACCTTTTTTTAGCCAAGATCTTGTTTCTGTAGCATTGCAACTGAAATTGTTACAAGACTTGATTATTGTTACAAGGCTTGATTTTTGTTCCCTTCTCTCTACAGCTTGCTGCTCTTGGTCTTGCTGAATATAACACTATTTCTCAAACTATCAAAGATAGAGCATGCAGCTCAGTCCCTCTATCATGTCCAGCTTCAGGAAGAGAGCTCTTTGAAGTAAGTTGCATTCACAGTCTTTGCTTTCTTCCCAGCTTATGTGAGAATTTGATCTAAAGAAATAAATTTTAAGCAATGAAACTCAGTGGTAAGTTTTCAAAAGCTGCTGTTGCTTCCTGCTTTTCTGTGGTGTGTGCTGATATCCAGTGACATGTCTGACTGCATCTTGCAGAAACAAGTTTTTCCTTTGGCAAGTTGTTTTTTGGGGAGCGTTAACCTTAGTTTGCATTTATCGCCCTGCTGTGTGACTCATCTGAGAATGTCATAGTGCTAATCACAGAACCAAAGTGTTTGCTTCATCATGTGTGAACTGGCTTGATCTCAAATGTAACATTGAAGATTCACTTAGCTTTTTAACCTCTTTCTGTGAGTCTCCTGCTAAACCTCCTTTCCCCCTCGAACTTCCATGTTAGGTGCCTTTTGTGTTCAGGCACATAGAAGAGGTTCCGATGTTGTTTCCTCTCTTGAATATGGTATCAGCAAACAAGTTGAAAAAGCATAACTTGATTTTGAGTATGGAAGCAGTGTGGTGACCTTTTTGTAATAATCACTTGGAACTGATTAAGTCATCTCATAGGAAAGACCTTGTTCTCTGAAGTGTGTGAACTTGCATTGTAGACATAATGTGAGCACGTTTGGTTTTGGTGGATGTTGTCTGTGAAGGTCTGAGGCAGCATCTCCAAGGCAAGAGGGATTGAATTTCAACTGCAGGCAGCTTTTTAAGTGGCTTTTGGAAAAGGATGCTTTTAGCAGTGGCAGAGCAATGATGGCAAAGAGCAGTGGCTTTTAAAAAGTCATGGAAGGTGCTTGTTTCATATTTCTGATTTAATCTCAATCTCTTTCAGCATTTCCCCAGAAATGGTATCAAAAGAGGAGATCCCTCAGTATGACAAGGAACAAGTTAAACACATGAAGGGAGTTTTAAAAGACTCAATTGAAATGCTTGAGCAGGTACGTCTGCCAGTCTTTCCTGGTGATACTCTTGTTTCTCAACAACTCAAGTATTCTGAGATGTGTTGATGCAGTTCTGAATCATGACAAAGTGAAGACTAGAGTAATTCAAAACATCCTCTTTTCTAAGAAGACTCAAACCATAATATTAAGTAGTTGCTCTCCTTGTTACCGGGTTTTTTCATTCAGGTTTCTCCTGGTTTTTCTCCCCATTAATATTCTAGATACTGGTAAGAGCTTCAGTTAGCTTTGGTATTACAAGGCCACCTAATATCCAGTGGAAAATAAATAAATTCTACAGACCATATGTTTCTGAGAGGCTCCACAGGTGTGGAATTAATCCTTCTCAGTAACTGGCATTTCCAGGTTCTTAAATACTACAAGCACTTAAAAAATAGCAAGGTTGCTGAATGCTGTTGTATCTCTCTAATCCTGAAGTCCAGAACTCGTAAACCCCTAGGCTGAGGTTTCAACTCAGTAAGTGAATGACTGTAGATTTTATACTTTGGTACTTTGTTTTTTACTTATGCATGTTCTGATTTTAAGTTCTTTTTCTGAATCTTAAAATGTGACAGAACAAATTATTAGATTAGGAAAGCTGGGATGGAGTTCACACGTTTCTCTATCCATCACCAGTTTGCACTGTGTTCTCCCACGCACTAAAGGTGGAAAAGGAAGCCATTTTTTAATTCTCCTTGTTCAGAGCTGTCTTTGCACACAAAATTGTTCTTAATCTATTAACCATTTTTACCACAGCTTGAAAAGGCTCCTGAGTGCTGGAAGTGTCACAGTAGAAATTTAATTTCATTTCCATGCAATTTTCATTTTCTTTGGTCACTACATGAACAATTCCTAATTCTGAAGTGTTAAGCTGCTTTTTGAACACACAGTGTAAAAAGAAAACAAAAAAGAAACCTTAAAAAGTGAGCATCCAACCACCTTTTTCATCCCAAGTAACATTTCAGTTTGGCATCTTAGTGCCTGTTACGTTGTGTTTTCTGAGGGTTGTCAATAATTCAAACACATTTTGTGCACCAAAATGCACTGGGAGGGCCAGGTATAAACATAAATTAATGCTTTGCTGCCACATTCCTTAAAGCATTTGGTGTGAGCATTGACTGTGACTAAAAATGAGTGGAGTGGCTTATGTTCTGCACTGTTGTCTGGTGAGGTGTTGAGACTTTGTCATACTGGACTGTTAGTATTTATAAACTGCACAGAGTATAGCTGTTAGAGAGCACAGTAAGCCAACTGTTTATAGAAACAGGGAGGAGGAAATTGCATGAAATCTTTAAAAGAAAAGGAGGGAGATATTATTTTCTTGATAGCACTCACCCATGCAGAAGACTAACTTAAGTAACTGGGGGGGCCTATGATGGTTGTATCTTCACAGCTGAAGAGCTCCCTTTCTGTGCTCCAAAGAAGCTTTGACCACTTGAACAGGACACAGAGTGGCAAGACTGAGAGTTAACACCCACATCAGCTTTCAATTTAGGACATCAGAAGAACAGATGTGTGTGCATGTGTGTATGTGTGAGGACTTACGGGGTAGGGATTGCAAATGTCACCTTTGGACTCTTCATTATTTGGCTGAAAAGCTGAACAGAATAAAGGTTTCTGGAAGAAGTTCTGCATTCCTGTAGCCTGGCGATCTGTCTCTCCTGCCAGCCCTCTATCACAGGGTGTAAGCCTCTCTCACCAGCAGCACAGAGCTCTCGGATTGCATGGTGAGTGAGTGAGGGCAGTGGTACTGCTGATTACCAGATTTGCAGATTTTGGAGGAGGGGAAAGCAGAGACTTGGGCTTCCCTTTAATGAAATCACAGCTTTTTATACCAACTTAAAAAATTACTGTTGATGAAGAGTGTTTTGGAGGAAAAAGAAAAACAGGCAGTGGTGTCACAGCCACAGGATCTCTATGTGCTTTTTTTAGCCACAGGGAAAAGCAAGTCACAGTCTTGAAGGATGGATATTTTTAAGATTAATTAACTAAACAGGAAAATGCTTGATAATCTCTCTCATACCATGAGCTTTGGCAGCCTGCCTTCTGCCATATGTTTCTAGTTCTCCCAGAGAAATCTCAGCCCTTGGTATTTTCCCTCCAAGAGCTGCTCTTCAGCTCTTCAGCATGGTGTGTGCCCACTGGTGATGAAACACCTTTTCCTCAGGCTGATAAAAAGAAGGGAGATTAAAATTGATATTGCAAGCCAGGGAAGCAGGAGCATCCCTCTGAGCTCAGACCATCGTTTTAGGGCGATGTGGGCTGCTGTAGTGCTCAATCTGTCTTGCAACGGTGCAAACAACTGGTTGCAACCTGGGGTGTAGCACTGGCAAATTTTAACAAGTCCTCCCTCACTGGGAACTGGGGAACTTCAGGGTAAAAAGATGGATTTTCTCAATCTGAATGGGAAGGTTCTACTTTGCCCATGTATGTAGCATGAAGGGGAGGGAAAGAAACACACTGTAGTCCAGAAGCAGAAAAAATTAAAAATAAAATCACCTAGTTCTCAACCAGTAGAGATGGGTAACCTGCTGCAGGAGGTAAGGTACTGAAGGAAGGAAGGGAAAGCCACAGTGCTACTGGTTATACATCATCCAGGACTGTCACCTGGGCATTCTCTGATCCATGTGTTTGACATGATTTCCTACTCACATCACAGGACTAGCCCAGGATTCAGCACAGACAAAAAAAACAGAGCTGTGGTGCTACTGCTCTGATGAGCTGGGGACCTTGCTGGTGGTTTTCCCAGCAGCTGAAGGCATACATCCAGGAAAGCAACCTATCCACAGGCTTCTCAGCCCTTTTTCTACCACCTTCTTCAGAAAGGGTGTCTCCATCAGGGATGCACTGGAACCAGTATAGGTGGATAGCCTGTTCGATGTCCATGAACTTGGAAGCTGTCTTTTCCATATGCCCTGAGCTTTCCCATTGGGACACTTTGTCGAGGAAGAATAGCGGTGAGTGCTAGTTGCAAAGATTAACAGATCTTTTGTGTCAAAGGAGGGAAAGAATGGGTCTGGTGCAACACCAGATACTGGTAAGTTCTCCAGGTGTGTGGCTCAGGTAATCAAATGCACTTGGCACAAGCAGTGAAAGGAAATAAATGACTGAACTGGGATGTTTGGGATCCTCTGATGAAATCATAACACTCAGCCCAGTAACTTCTCCACATGGTTGGAAGTCTCTGAGGTGGATCATGCTCTAAAGTAGTGGGGAGGCATAAAAAGAAGGAAAGCTTTAATTCCCATCGAACGGCTGTTACCCTCTCAGGCGCGGGGCCTGGCGCTAAGCATGGCTGGGGGCACACGTTCCGAGCCGCGCACACTTCGCACCCGCCACCTGTTGCGCTGCGCCTTTAAGGCAGGTGCCGGCGCGTCACTGCCAGCCCCGCCCCTCGGGGGCAGGCATTGGGTTGTTCCGCCGTCAGGTGGATGGGGGGTCCTGCACGCCCCCTTCCGCACACCTCCGCTCGGGGCGGGGGCGGCCCACGGCTGCCAATGGCGGCCGGGCTCCTCCGAGCGGGGCGGGCCCGCTGTGGAGAAGGCGGTGGCGGGAGCAAGGCACCTGCGGCCGGTCGGGTAGGCGGGGCGGCGGCAGCGGCAGCTGAGGAAGGGAGGGTGGCGGGGAAGGGCGCGGCGCGGCGATGGAGGAGCCTCTCTGCTGCTGCGAGTACGTGGACCGGCGGGGCCAGAGGAACCACCTGGCGGCGTGCTGCTGCGACTGCGAGGACCTGGACGAGGGCTGCGAGAGGTAACGGCTCCGCCGCCCCCCGGCACACCGCCTGGCTGCGAGACCCCCACCCAGCGGCCGCCCGCAGGGGCTCTGGGTGCCCCCTGTAGGCAGCCAGTATCCTCTTGGATGAATGAAGTGGCGGGGGGGGGGTGAGCGGAGCAGCGCCCCCCTTCTCGGGAAACTTGACCGGGAAGAGCGAAGGGGTCGGCGGCCGGGCTGGGCGCCTCAGAGCGGCAGGATGCAGCGACAGGGTCTTGGGTGCGCGGTGGCTTCCAGTCCGCTATCCGGGCTAGCTTGTGTTTCCCCCTAACAGGTGGCTGACGTGCAGATCCCTGCCCTCCGGGGCTCTGAGGAGAATTGCCGACACCGTGGCGGACCGGGTGCGGGTGCCCTGGTTCGCAGGGGCCGTGAAGATCAACGTCAGCCTTGTGCCGCCGCTCGTCCTGTTGCCCGTCTTCCTCCACGTTGCCGCCCTGCATTTCCTGCTGGGGCTGGTCATCCTGACGTCCCTGCCCGTCGTGGTGCTGTGGTATTACTACCTTACCCACAGGAGAAAGGAGCGGACTCTCTTCTTCTTGAGCCTGGGGCTCTTCTCCTTGGGCTACATGTACTATGTGTTTCTCCAGGAGGTGGTTCCACGAGGCCACGTGGGGTATTCCCAAGTGGTCGCTCTCACGTGCGGGTTAATTCTTATGCTTGCAGCCCTGTCTCGAGCCAAGACAGACCCTGGCTACCTTCCTGTCCCAGCAAACAGCGAGAAGTCATTGCACCAGGGTTTGCCCAGCAAGAGTGTTAGAGGGAGCTCCAATGGGCTCCATGCACCAGGAACTGCCAGTGGCCGTGCTGTGAATGGCGAAACTCAGGGCTATTCCCGGATGTCAGCTGAAGAGCCAGCAGGTGTGAAAAAGGACTGGTGTGCTAGATGCCAGCTGGTCAGACCAGCTCGAGCAGGGCACTGCCGGCTTTGTGGCAGGTGTGTGAGGAGGCTGGACCACCACTGTGTCTGGTAGGTTTTGCACTGCTGAGCCTATGTGTGTTCTCTCTCTCTCTCTCATTTTGTTTCCCCCCTTTTTAAGTTAGTTTCTTTTTTTACAGTTCTTCTCAGATGGAGTTATTATGTGGAAGATATACTAATGTACTTTAAACCAGTACATTTGATTTACCAGTTTTAATAAGAACTTCAATGATTTTGTTGTAGGTTTGGTTGACCTGATAGCTGGTAACTTCTACAGCATTCAGAATTCCTTCAGAATTGCCTTTAGTTCTCTACTGGTTTTCATCTGGGCTTTTGGGTTTGGTTTGCAGTTTTAGATTTGGCCTGTGGAACACTAGCAGTCCTGAAGTTAATTTGCATTAGTGCTCTTCTGGGCAAGGGAACCCCAAGCTGACTGTGTGCATGCTGTACTGGAACCAAGGAGCAGTAGGGTATGATATGTCTTAGCAAAGGTTACTACACTTGCTAAAAGCTTGAGATAAACGGTCTACCACTGTTACCCTACTGGTCTCTTGACTTGTGCCTATAACTTTTCTGTAAAAAGCTATAAAGGTTCTTTGAACACGTTTCAAAGTTCTTAGCTGGTATTGTGTAGAAGCACTTTGGAAATTAGGATCTCTGACAGCTGGGGGAGCGAGGAAGAAAGAGAAAACAGTTTCTTTTCCTTTCAAGCAAAGTAATCTTCTCTTTCCTTTTGGAGGATTAACAGCTGTGTAGGGGAGCGGAACCACCAAGCATTCATCCTTGCCCTCTCCTTCTTCATGCTCACCTCTGTGTATGGGATTACGCTGACCCTCCACACCATTTGTAGGGGCCGAACTCCATTTGTGGCATTGTTCTACTGCCCTGGGGCCTATTCTGACTACAGGTGAGACGTCTGTTTGGGAGAGAGATGGGCTGAGAATGGTCAGGTATCTGATTCTCAAAGGAGATAAGGCGTGTTCTCTAGACCTGTGCTGTTGGCTGTCAAACTTGGTCAAAAAGTACTCCTTAAAAAGCTCTGGAAGGCAGGGATGCATCACTGCTTTTGCTGAGGCGGGGAACCTGAGGCATGGAGAGAACTTGCCATTTATTTGGAAAAACAAAACAGAAAATGTTGGGGAAGCTGGTATTTAAATTCTTTATTGTGTCCTGTATAGATATATCCTTAAATATGTTTGTCCCCCAAGTGCAGGTAATGGTCTGACAGTCTAGAATACATGTGTAGTCTCTCCCTGTCATCCCTCACTGTTTATCTAGTGACTGTCTCTCCAAGTTACCTGCTTAGGACAGACAGCGTTAATGTGCTTTGTCTGGTGGGGAGGGTGGCAAGAAGCATTGGACATGAGTTCAGAGAGCAGTGCTACCACTGATGGGCAGAGCACACTAGCACGAGTGACTCCACCTTTCTATACGCTCCCTTTCAAGATCTGTTGAGTGTGAGCATTGTTGTGTCCCCAAATAAGGATCAAGTGCCTTTACAACAGTAAGTATAAAGAGCTAGGTTGTGTGATAGCAATGCACGAGTAGCTCTGGTAGGGTTAAAGCTCTCATTAAGCAAGCTGCGAAGCTTTAATTTTGAGAAAGCCTGTAAGGATTATCTGATGAAAGCAGCAAAGTGAGATCACTGTGGCAGATGCAGACAGGGATTTGAAAGGATAGTGATTATTAGAGAAAGTCACTCTAAAGCAGCTGCTCCAAAACTAAATGGCTTCCTTCCCATCTTTTTCCCTGCTGCCAGCTCTGCTCTGTCGTTCACCTGTGTGTGGTACTGTGCCATTGTAACAGCTGGCATGGGATATATCCTCCTTATCCAGCTGTTGAACATCAGCTACAACGTGACCGAGAGGGAAGCTCGGCTGGCTCTGCGAGACAACACTGGGCGCAGGCTCCTGGGTGGTTTGGTGATAGACACTGGCCAGTATAATAGGGGTTTCCTATGCAACTGGGGACATTTCTTGAGCCTAGGGTCTTCTTCTCCACAGCGCTCTGCTGAAGACATTGTGTGACCCCATCTTTCTGCAGATGATGTTGACTGACTTTCTTTAGCCAGGAGAATGGCCCCTTCCACTATGACTCCCTCTTCCTATGCTCTTCTTCATGGTTGGTGTATGGGCTGTGTATCCCATTGCTGACAACATCAGAGGCTTTCCCAGGCAGAACTGCTCTTCATGTGCTGTCAGCCAGCAGTAGGATGCAGAAAGCGGTAAGCCATATGCACAAATCTGAAGAGGAGGAGCCTGCTGCCTTTTTCCACTGTGGGGAACTTTGTGCAGCTCAGCTTATCAGAAAGAAAAGCACAAGGTTTTGAGAACTGGAGTTTTCATTAAGTGTGAACCCTGGCATCAAGAGGAACCTGCTCTGGACTTCAGAGTGTGCGCTGATTCCTGCAAAGGTTAAGGAATTCCTGGCTCGTGCCTATGTGTGACATTTCAGAGATGTCAGGAGGGTGAACATGAGAGATGGACCACTGCAGGAGTCTGTTTGGCTAGAAGAGACTCTAGGCAGTCACTGAGCAGCTCCCTCCTCTCTGGTACATTTTTATCTTTATTTACTATCTTCTATTCCATCCAGCTGTATACATGCTTGTATTAAGTGCCTTTGTCAGCAAAACATTCGTGTAGGGCTTTGTAAGGCCCCATCAGCTCTTGATCCCTAAAGCTGTTATTCCATCCCCATCTGTCCAACTGGGTGAGAAGACACTGTCATCTTCAATCTCATCGTTCTTCCTGCAGGCTGGATCTGTGCTGTTTTGAAGGCTTGGCTCATCTCCCTTCTAGTGTTTCTGCACTGATTATGGATTGTGACATGAGACAGCAAGTAAATACACAAAGTAAAAAAGAGGTGTTTTGAAGCAACGTGGAACAGTGGATTCTAAGGGGAAAACAAGTGCTGTCTGGTGTTACAGTACCTTTATGGAAAGTATCTTTCTCTCTTCCTGTATGGGAGAAGGGAGTCTGTGGGAGAGTAGACAATTCTGCTAACAGCATTTTTGGTTGGTAGCATCTTGGTCTGTTATGTTGCTAATAATATAGTGATCCTGTCTCCTCTCCACCAAGTCACTGTGGAGCTGCCTGACTGCAGATCTGTTTTCTCAAGCCAGGAAGTCAAGTGACAGTTTGGCTTCTGCTTTTTCAGGGGTAGGATGTGTTTGAGCTGGTTTTTAGGGTAGATGGCCTGCACTGACAGGTGAATGAATGTGTTAAATGTGCTCTGCAAGAATGCAACTTGTTCCTCATCAGCCCGCAACTGTATTATTGCCTGGACTTGAGCTTCAGCTGAAATAACAAGGTTTTGGTGTCAGTTGGTTTTGGGGGTTTTTGTGGGTTTTGGTTTTTGTTGTTGCTTTTTGTTTTAAATCCTTTGTGTATGTTGTTGGCCCTGCTGTTTTATGAAATATCTGTCTGGAAAAGACTGGGGCCGCAGCACAAGAGTTACAGGCCTAAGGTCAGAAGCAGAGGGAAAGGCCATGCTTCTAGCTAATGATGTTTTTAGATGTGCGTGAGGCATGCAGAAATCATACTTACCCTTGACTCCCCTTGCATGGCAGGCAGCTGGGGGTTGTTGGCTGGGTGATGGAAATTCACTGTGCACTGCTGTGCATTACCTCTGAAGAATGGATAGGTGGTGTGTGGTGCCAAAAGGCAGCAGGGTTGGGAGTGTCCCTTGAGATCCCTTCCATATTGCTCCTGATTCTGTGTCCCAGTTTCAGGTGAAACCCATGTCCCTCTTTGTACAATTTGATTTCCTTAAGCAGCACTTTCTATAACCAGCAGATAATTGAGGAGCAGCTGCACTTGAAATGAGGCTGTGTAGAAAGAGTTACTGACTTACTGAGTGTCCCTTATTTCCACTTACCTCTTTTCACCTAGTGAGCAATCTTTTATAAGAAGTAAAAGGGACACCTCTCTTGCTTCCTGCCTCTAACAATGCACTGAGATGTTTCTGACCACTTCCCTGGTCCTAATGTGAAGAAAAAGGCACCAGCTGGACTGTGCTAAGTGTTCCTCTGTGACCTTCTGACTGTGTGGAGCTTGGAGACTGCGCAGATTTTAAATTAATACAAAGACCTTGTCTTCACGTGACTTGTCTGTAAATGCTTCCACTGGACATACACATTTTGTGGTGCCTGTTGGGATGAACTGGAGCTTGGCAACCCTGGAGACAAGGATGCTGTGGGCTGGCACGTTTGCGGTCTTCTTGGATTTCATTCTGCTGGCACTTGGGAAGGTTAAGGCAGAATGACCTCTTGGGCTGAGCAAACACCTTCAGTGGAGGTAGCCAATCCCTCTGTCCCTGTGAGCTACATGTGCAGAAATCGGTCATGCACCCATGAGCTGAATGAGCTCTGGGAGCATTTACAGATTTGAAATAAGTGGTTTCTCTGGGCTGGGAGAAAGAGCAGATTGCTTCCCTGGCATCTCCTGAACAGTGTGCTCACTTTCTCCCACAGGCAGAGACCGGTTACTACTTTGCAGCCTGTCAGTATAGGCTTGTTCCTTGTCAAAAGACTAAAAAGTGAGCTCTGGCATGGGGGATTTCATCTGTACTGTTTACACCGAGGCTCACTCAGTGGTGTTCTCCCAGGCAGCATATACTTTGCAGCACAGTTCAGGAGCAAAGGACCTTGGACTAACGTAACCATTTCCCACCTTTGGTCAAGCCCGCTCCAGTACAGTGGGGGTAAATCCTAAAGTAAATTTGATTTATTTTGCACTCGTTCCAGAAGGAACTAGAACCATTCAAGACACTAAAAGTGTTGCAAGGCTGGATTATTATTTTTGGAGGAGAATGCAGTTCTGATTCCCCATTGAACAAGAAGTTCAGTGGCTGTAATCTGCATAGCAGTGGTGATTTTCTCTTTAAGGACATGGCTTCTGTTCACAGTCCTGGCTTCTTCCTGAGAGGATTTACCTTGTGAATGCATTGGGGTATAGGAAGCATAAAGTAAGAGGATATCTAAAAGGCATCTAGAAGGGTGGATGAGCTTCAGATGCCTACTTTGGACATCTCCTTTTAATAGCTCTGAGAATCAGCAAGAAGCTTTTGAAGGGTAACGCTCCCTTTTGCACTTACAACAAGGGCAGACTGTTGTGATCTCTTGTGCACTGAAGAACAGTTTCTTTTCTGTTATTGAGCTTGTTATTGGCCACACTGGTAGAAAAACATTAAACCCCTGGCATAAAGAGTCAGTCCTGGGGCTCGCTGTGTTAGCAGCTGCCTGGATCCATGCTGCCTGGTGTTGGAGCAGGCTGCATTTGACAGATGACTTGTGGGTCATGTGTGTGGCCTTGAGGCAAGGATCAGTGTCTCACCTGTAAAACTATATGCACAAAGCTGGCAGTGCAGAAAGTCTTGCCTCTGTGAGGAGAGGACCCAGAGATCATCAGAAGCAGGGAAGGATTTTGATAATAACTAGCCTTGGTGTTTCTCCACCCTGACTTGGAGATTAGTTTATCCTGCTTTAACCATGACCTCTTAAAAGGCATTTGTTGTTTCACAAATAGTGTGGATTTCTGCAGACCAGGGCAACTCTTCAGGGGCCAGGCTTCCAATGTTGCCACTGTTGTAGTGTTAAACCCTCCGTGTCCCAACTGCCAGCACCCTACTGGTTGGTAACTAAGAACTGTGTACCACTAGATACACCCTGTAAATGGTGGCCTGGCACCCTTTGACGGTCTTCTTCCATTGTGCTTTTTTGTAGGCAAGTCACAGGTCCTCACATTGACTGTTTCTCCATTTAACTTGTCCTCGAATGACAGAAGTCACTGGTGAGCCTGAGTTGTGCTGCTTGTGACTCCTAATCACATTCAGCCTTCATGCTATGATGGTGCTTTTTTTTCCCCTTCAAAGTAGGTTGCTTTCAAGTGTCTTAATGAAACCGTTTGCTGTAATATTTCTTCTGAAGATAAAATGGATACTGCCTCACTGCCTAATGTCTTAATAATGTGCTTGAGTTATTTCTTTTTCTTCTATATGAATGTATATTGCCTCATTAGGGCAGGAAGTGTGCGTGATTATGGACGTGTTCCCCTGTATTGCTTGCAGTGAAGAGCTTTACAATTTGCCAGGATTTTCCTCTGCTGCTAGAATGTTTGTACAGCAACAATCTTTCTGTGGATAGGTGAGGTACTTTCTGAAATGTGGGAATTCAGCCTCCCAAGATCTTGTTTTTATGGAACTCTAATGATAATGTGGAGAATGATGGGCTCTGGAGGAAATGTCTGCCTTGGAGAGTTGGCTATTTCATTTTGGTTTGGTTTGGTTGGGATTTTTTTCACCCTGAGTTTTAGCAAGAAACTTTGTGAAACATTCGTGAGCATTGTTGAAAGGACTGGTGTGTGTATGTTTGTATCCATTTTGTGTCGTGTTCAGTGTTTCCAAATGAAATTATAAATCAAAATAAATTACTGGAAATGTTCTGTGTAGTAGCCTGTTGATTTATGCCCATACACTCAGCCAGGTCAATAACCAAAAGCTGCAGTCATCTCCTGGCTATTCAGCTGTGAGCTGGACTTAGGAATAAGGGAGCCACAGCCTAAGGAGAAGCTAGGAAATAAAGTTTCTTCCAGTTCTGCGAAAGTTGACCTTTGGGTTTGTTGGTGTTGGGATGAAATAGTGACCTGCAGGCAGTTCTTACCACCCTGGAAACCGTATCTGGTCAGGTTCCTAGTCTTTGTCCAGTGTTCTGTTTTCCCTCCTACACCTGCCCACACAATACATCCAGAACCCTAAAAAAGAAGAATCTCTTACTTTAAACCCTCTTCTAAGCCATGCTTGGGAATGACGTGCATATTGTGTGTGCAGGTGGTGGGAAGAGATGTAACCTTTGATTCCATTTGTATCTTGGGACATCTGCTGAAAGGCAAAATGACTTTTCATGAGTAGAATCACAGGTGCCTTTGATTGTTCCCAGAGCTCGGCTTTGATTTGCCTGGGTGGCACTTCTGTCAGCTGTTCAGCTGTTTCTCTTTGAAGATTACTTTGCACTCACTGACAACAAGGACCTGCTAGCAGTGAGCCAGGCTTGTAGCTGGGTGAGAGTGGTGTGTGCACAATGGTGTCAGACTTCTGATACCCCAGCAGCCACCAGCTCTGTTAACTCCAGCGCTGATGACAGGGACATGTGAGACTACTGTTTCCTTCAGTTTTATATTTCTTACTTCTCTGTGGCTTGCCATGTTTTTGTGCACAGCAGGAGCATGCCTGGAGCAGCAGCTCAGGTTCTGGGGAAAGCCAAGGTGCACAATATATGTCTATAATGCACAAGAGGTCTGCAAAGATGTGAGCTGTGGATCACTCTGTAGTGGTTCATGGGCCCTTCCCAGGCTAGCTACTGTTTGCTGGGGGGAGCAGAAGAAAAGACTGCAGGGAGACCTTTTTGCAGCCTTTCAGTTTTTCGAAGTGGCCTATGAGAAAGATGGGGAGGGACTTTTTAGGAGGGCCTGTGCAATAGGGTGAGGGGTGATGGTTTTAAACTAAAAAGGGAGACTGTGGTTGGATGTGATACAAAAATTCTTTACAATGACAGTGGTGAGATACTGTCACAGGCTGCCCAGAGAGGTGGTTGGTGTGTCACCCCTGGAGACATCCAAGGCCAGGCTGGATGTGGTTCTGGGCAACCTGATTTAGTTGGAGATGTCCTTGCTCATTGCAGTGGGTTGGACTAGGAGACCTTTGAAGGTCTCTTCCAACACAAGCTATTCAGTGATTCTGTGAAATTGTTTGATATTTCAGGCACTGTTTCAAATCCAGTTCAAGCTGGGACTGGGAGACTTTGAAGAGACTGCTGTACAGATTTACTGTGAGATAATACTTGTGTGGTCAAGATTTTGGAGAAAGCAGGTAAGAACTCTTAAGGGCAGCTGTCAGCAGGGAATGGGGTTGGGAGTAGGGGAGTTTGCAATCACTTCAGAGTTCTTCATTTGCTGTTGTACCAAAGTGAAAATCCTCCCCCCTTCCCTACACAGAAGGCAAGTCTGACTGTGCAGCCACCTCCCTCTCTTGCCAAGAAAAGCAAGGAGATGACAGGCAGGAGTGTGCCTGAGCTGTGAGAGTGTGGGCTGATGACCAGCATTAAGGCATTGACATCTGCATCTTAACCAAGCACTGGAGCGTGAGGCTGTGCTCTGGCACGGCTGTAGGCTGAAGCTGTTTACTTAGTCTGAAAAGCTCTCTTACGTGTCACCCTCCTGCTGGGAAATGTTTGCAAGAGCTTTAATCTGCAAAACACTAACATCATGCCATCATGCCTGGGATTTTAGGGGTATCTCATGCAGTCTCCCAGCAGCATCAACAGGCACAGCCTTATTTCTCTCAAGGAGGTATGAGTTGTTTCAACCAGATGTGGGTTGAATGGGGAAGTCCAGGGGCTTGTCATCTCCACTTTGATTCCCGTTGATTCAGACCACATTCAGTATGAATGTGCCTGATCCTTGAACATCATCCCTATCCCAGCTGAGGCTTCAGCTCCATGCTAGTGTTGAATTAGCAGTAGGAAGGGCAAAGGTTTCTCAAAGCACAGCTCCTTAGGGATCTTCTTTTGGCTTCTTGCTGCTGGAACTGCCCAGCTAAACAGCATCTTGCTAGGAGAATCTTTCTCAAAGCTACTGAGAGTAGAAGAAAACCCTAGAAGGTGAGAAAAAGGTCAGTTTCAACAGTAAGTGTTGACTGCACTTCAAGTTCTTTGGAGTATTATTTTAATGGATGGTGAGTGGGTGCTGAGGTGAGTGGGAGCACTGAGCCTTGAGGATAAAATGCACAAGTGTGGCGTTGCTGGGGAAAGAATCTGCAGTTCAGTAAACTGGAAGTACTCCTGCATAGCCAGTGGTTTGAGGCACCCTTTTAGCTGTGAGAGATATTGATTCAATGCCTGCTTAGCCTCTTGCTGGGGTCAAACCAGGCTGTGCTTGTCCATTCTACTGCGCCATCCTGCTGCTACTCCCCATACAGCTTCTGTGTGTCCTGTCTCCAGCTGGCCATAATGCTACCTTCTCTCTAGCTGAACCAAGGATGTGTTCTCCCCTTTCATCCTCAAGGTCACTATCCTCCTTATGCCATGAATCCAGGCGAAGGGTGGACTGAAGACATTCCCTGCTCTCTTCATTGCCAAGCCCTAGTGAGGGGGAAGTCAGCTTAGGGAAAGGCCACCAGTAACATGAAAGCCATTCTGGAGGTGTTCCAGGAGCTTATTAGGCACTTCATGGGAGAAGCTTCCGAGGGGATAGTGTGTACTGAGAAGAAGAAGATTGGTGCTGCTGCTGCGCTGCCACAGCTTGCTGTGATTAGCACCAAATGGCTGCTGACTGCACTGGGACATTAGTTTGGTAGCTCAGTTCCCAACCCTGCTTCTCCGTGCATTTTTGGCTCAGCGAAAGACACTACCCTTCTCCAGTCACTGCTCTTCCCTGCAAGACAAATTATTTAGCCCTCTCTCAGCTTGCTGCTTCCTCTCACAATCTGCCTTTTAATGCAGCCAGATGGTCTGTATTCACCCGCACTTCATGCAGGCACCTTCAGCTCCCTGTGTTTGGATAGTGCGCTCATCTGACCTGCTGGTGGTCTGGTCTGTGTCTGCCTTTGGGAGATGGTGAGTGCTCATGTATTGTAGAGAACGGCTGTGGGAGTGACAGTTGTCTTCAGACAACTTCAGACGGAGAATCTACTTGACAGCCTGGCTTGTGTGTGCAGGAGGCTCTCTGACCACATCCCTATGAGCCATGTGCATGGATGCTAATGCACTGGAGCCTGCTGCTGGGCACCTGTCCTGTGCTGCTTCGTCTGTGATGCTCAGTGCTCATCCAGGTCTGTGACCATGGGCTGCTGCCTAGTGCTGTGTAGTTGGCTTCTGACACAATTTGAGCTGGTAACTGACTTGTATTCATTTCACGTTTGGGTTTATTGGAAGCTTTCAGTGCATGTACAGGTTTTAAAAACCACCTGATACAATGGGTAACAGTAAACTGTCTTCTTCCTGGCATCGTGCGAGTGCTCCCTGTACTGCCAAATGCTTTTGGAGGGAACTTTGCGTGGCTTGCTGTGAGGGGGAAGTGATTCTAGACTCCTGCCTTATGCTGTAGCTAAGACAGGACATATTGTACCTTCACGGCATTACCCTCTGTGCACTATGCTGCAGGTTAACCTTAAACACTGGTAAGAAACTTTTGTTTTAATCGTGTCAGTGTTATGTAAAAACAATCTGCCTTTTTCTTGGATCTTTAATGGCTGGATCAAGGGAAAAGGCCCTGACAGACTTGCACAATATATCCTCAAGTATTACAGTTAAACAGCCTGGAAACTGTGCAAATGCAACACCGAGACCCTCACCACCATCACCACCGCCGCGCTGCGCTGCCGTGCGCGGTGCCTCCCCTCACTCGAACCGCGCCGCCGCCAGCGCGATGACCCTCTCGTGTTGCTAGGACACCGAGTCTGCTCCCTAGCAACGGGCCGCACCGCGGAGCGCTTTACGGCAGCTGCGGACGCTTCCATCGGGCCCTTCCACCGGGCTCTTCCCCCGTCCCCTCCCGGGGCAGGACCTGCCGCCGGCGGCGGCTGCTGGGGAGGTGGCGCCGCCATGTCGTCGTCGGGGCGGCCCGAGGAGGTGGACCAGACGCTGTTCGTGGGGAACCTGGAGAGCCGCGTGCGGGAGGAGATCCTCTACGAGCTCTTCCTGCAGGTGGAGGGGCGGGCCCCAGGGGCGGGGCGGGGCCGGGCCGCAGCCGGGCGCGGCGGACGGGGTGGCGCCGGGACCGTGCGGGGATCAAGCTGGTCCCCGGGCCGCGGCTCCTCGCTGGGAAGCGGCAGCGTCCGCCGTTGGAGCGCCGCATGGAGAGCGGCTGGTAAAGAGCGAAGCCGCCGGCCGGGGAGCTCTAGGCCGGGCCTGCCGTCCCCAGGCCACCGCGCACGTCTGGTTTTAGCCTGTTCGCGAAGTGCAAGGTTTGGTGCCGCAGTTGATAAGGAAGTTAAATAACCTAAAGATGTCCTTAAAATCCCCAGGAAAAAAAAAAAAACAAACAAACCAAAACCAACTAAACAAACAAAAAAAAAAACCCAACTGGTTTTTACACTTTCTTTAGTATGTTCTGAGCAAGAAGGTTTTGGTCAAGAATTTAATTAGGAAAAAATAGTGTAAAACCTGAAAATGTGCTGAGCAAGGCTAACAGAATTAACAGGGTACTGTTAGGAATCGTGTGCAGGTGAGGCTCTGAACTTCCACCCACAAATGACCTTTATATCAAAATGGTTTATATTTTGATGCCTGAGAAGATAAAAAATTCATTGGTGAGTTTTCATGGAGCTGGGTGGAAATGTTAAGTAGCTGGCCCTTTTTCAAACCTGAGCTTAATTCTCTTTGGAAATAAAGTATGTGAAGGAAGAAAGAAAATGGCAAAGACAGAAAATGTTAAGACACTAAGTTGGCTTCATTTTTGATTTCACGTTGACAGCATCTCTGGCTAAACCAGGCTTATTAACCTGATAGTAGTAAAGAAAAGGGGGAGGATATTCAGAGGAGGGAACATTATATCACTAGTGCAAGCACCAAATGACAAGATGGACTGACAATAATTGCTGATCATGGGCTTTTCCTGAAGTTGTTTATGGTGTGTTTGGTTTATTTTTTAACTCCTGGCATGATCCAGCAAGCCTTTGTCAAGTTAAAAGGTCCCAGACTCTAACTGGGCACTTTAGCTGACAGCATGGTGATAAACTTGCTTCTACCAATCCGCTGATTGCCTCTGTCTCAGAATGAATCTTGCTGCCTTCTGGTGAGTTCACAAAATAAAGAGTGCAAAAACAAGAGGTGGGCAGAATCATCTGTTCTCTTGCTATTTCATTTGCTAATCAGAACTAGTTCTACTTACCAGTTTTATTCCAGTGATTAATCTGATATTTGTCTTGCTAACCAGCATGCTACCTATTTTCACTGAAAGGCCTTTTTGTTTGGTATGTTCCAGCCCTTTGGGTTGCTACCTGTGCTCCCTTATATTCCTAGCTTTCAGTTTTTGACTTTTCCCTAAAATTAGCAAAGAAATATTTGTTTCTTCTCTTCCTGCCCCCCTTATTTTCTTGCAGTATTCCTACCTGTTTCCAATACTAAACAATAGTCTGCTGTTTAGCTGCAAATCTTAGGTAAAGAAAGCTTATCTTAGCAGAGGACATGACTAATTCCATATAATTTCAGGTACAAAAGTGATAAAAATAAGCGGATGCTCTCAAATGCGGTTTTTCATGACTTCTCTGCATAATATGCAGCGCTCACCCAACTGCTGACTTTTAAATGAGTCTTTAGGTCATCCTGATAACACCTACTTAGATTTTTTTTGTTCTGTTCACCTTGTTCTCCATCGGGTTTCTCTGTCTTTTGCTGCAACAGCATGTGCTTCTCACTGCAGTACTGCCCTATCTTGGGAAGTATGCAGTTCAATATTCCTGCTGTGGCATAGTCCTAAAGGTGCACTCCAGACCTGTAGCTTTTTTCCTTACCAAATTACGAGCAACTATCTAGTACTACTTCTAAACTATTAATATTTTTCTTTATGAACAGGAAGACTACATATTTAAAAGAACAATCTGCAAAGAACTCGAGTTTGTCATTTCTAGTTCTTGAAGAACCATATCATTCCTATTAGGCAAATAGGAATCAGAAGACTGGATAAATGTAATTTAAAAAACTGCAGTGTAGTGCAGAACAGCAACAAAAACACCTGAAGGAGCGAATTCAAGCAAAAATAAACATTCAGAGTCTTACTGAAATCCCTTCTTTAAAATAAACAAGCCCCCAAACCCAACCCAACCAACCAAAATAATAAATCAGAAACAAACACCCAAACAAAGAAAAAAAAACCCCAAGAAACCCAACCAAAAGCCCCCAGCAAATTTCCAGATATTTGGAAAGACGAGATCAACATTTTAAAGGTCCCTGCACAAGACAACCTATGTAGTACCCATTGCTGTATAGTCTGATCGCCCTCTGCACCACTAATAAAAATGATACATTATCTTTGATCCTTTGTGTTTGTCTACATAAATTCCCTACTTTCACCAGCGTTGGGAGGGGGGGTGGGGGGGTTTTATTTTTCAGTAA
>WYDI02027732.1:0-15941 GCA_009867235.2 Psittacus erithacus | reverse complement strand
CCCCCCCCCGCACACATATAAAAATTTATCTTTTATTTTTGTCCTTTGGTTTTTGTAAATAAAACTCCCCTTTTTCACCCGGGTTGGGGGGGGGGGGGGGGGGGTTTTTATTTTTCAGTAAAAGCATCTTATTTAATTGAAGATTTAGTTCATACACAGCTGACAAAAGCATGAAGCAGTCAGACATATTGTCACAGATGACAATCCTGAGTATCTTCAGTCTGACAACATGGGGGCTATAAGGGAGATAGATGGCTGTGCACCATCACTTTGAATGCTCAAAGCAAACTGCAGATTTGTTGTTTGACAGGAATCCTTGGAGATGGAGAACAATAAAGTACATGGCTTTCTGTGGCTTATTTTCTTTGTTTATTTTGAATATTTAACTGTTTATGCAGTTTAATTGCTGTAAAGCTGTTAGGAGTTAATTTGTGTTTGCCTGAAGCTACAGATGACTTCTGAGTGACTTTTACTGCAAAGCACCTATTGTACCAGTAGTAGTAGTGGAAGGCAGTTCTGATAACTGCTGGGTTTTGTTTCAGGGCAATGAATTCTCTGTCTACTACAGTAATTTAGACATTCAGTGGGTTTTTGCTGCTGGATTTTTTTGCAACTTAGGCGGCCTTCATTGCTTATCCGGATACTGTATCCTCCTAAAGTTAACTTGTGGCATCCTTAACACTCCAGAGCTGTGGCAGGAGACTGCTGTTGGCCGCCTTTTTTCGCTCTGCTAAATCAGCCGTACAGACGCATAGTTTGTTTTGATGAGAAGCTGTTCATTCCATGCACTGACTCCATCTTGTGGACAGAAAATTCTTCATCTTTGATATCCATTACAAAAATGACAGTTTCTTTGAAATGGAGACAGTATTCAGGGTATCACTGCATTAATTTGGTCCTACAAGTACTATGCAAGGATTAACATGGTACGTGTAGGCAGAGTTGGAACTTTTTATTGAAGGTACTTCAGCCAAAGGGTGTGGTTTGAGGATTTTGTTTTGTTGATGGGATTTTGCAGGCACAAATCCAGTATGTCAGCTGTAATGAGATGCTAGAGTCTCCTGATTCCTTGCTATGTAATTGTGAGGAGGGTCAGGCAGTACAGAAAACTCTTCTGTGGTGGTTCCAGAAGCTCCACTCTCTAATCAGCTTTGTATTCCCACAGTGCTGATGCTGACCATTTTAGGAATTTAAGCAAGAGTAAAGCGTATTTGTGGATCAGGTCACTTTTACATCGCTGATATTATCAATTTGCTTAGTTACATTAGCGGTGCAAAAAAGCCCTCTGTAATAACTGTACTAGCAGCTGCACATGCGTTAAGATGACTTCTGCTATGGAATAAGTCAATTAGTCTTCCCCATTGCAGCAGCTGTCGTATTTTTAAAATAAGCAAAAAAACCCTGATTATTAAAGACTCAACATCCCCCATGGGCTGATGCTTGGTTCCTTTTTAACATTTGTGGAGCTGATTTTTGTTTGTAGAAGGCTCAGAATCTGATTTTGGGGAACATGGAGAGATGTCTTTTAAAAATGAAGATTCTTCTATGGAGAAATTTACACTTGTTTCTGACTGTGGCAAAACACGCATCATTATGAAACCATCAAAACAGAATGAAGTGTCAATCTCTGTTAATTTCTATGAGAAAATAATACAAATTTCTTTCAGGCTGGACCACTAATCAAAGTGACGATTTGTAAGGACAAAGAAGGAAAACCTAAGTCTTTTGGATTTGTCTGTTTTAAGCACAAAGAATCAGTGCCTTATGCAGTAGCTTTGCTGAATGGAATCCGTTTGTATGGAAGACCGATTAGAGTGCAATTTCGGTTTGGTATGTTTAGTAATGTCAATGATTAAGTCTGTGAATGTTTTAGTTTTAATGACTAGTTTTGAATCCTACAGTCTTTTATAAAGATGTTGATTTATAGTTGGAACAAATTACAGTCTATTTTTTCAAGAAACAAAAACTTTTTGTGGCTTTTGCATAGGGGAGGATTCAGTCTTTGTATTTTTTGTTTACTAAGAGAATACAATCGTTGGGTTCAGAACAGCCTTAACTTGCAGGACAACTCAGACCACACTGTATGAAAAACATAGCAACACAGGTTTTCACACCAGATTACATTTAGGAATCAGGGTGTGACTTTAATTTGCAGTCTGGCTCAAAGAGTTGATTCAGTAGGTGTGGCAACTATCAAGCTGTTTGATAGCTTTTTTATTAAAGCCACAGGCTTATTGGAGCTGTTGTTTTAAATTGAAGGGATTATAGTTCGAAGCATGTAGTCAAATCAGCATCACATCCTTCCATTTTATGCTTATGAAAATAAACTTTCTAGAAAGCTAATGATCAGGCACTGTTTGCGAACTAAACACTAAGGACTCGTGTTCCCACTGTGCACTGTGCCACTCCTTACTTTGCAGGCTGTAGAGAGCAATTGCTGGCTTTAAATACAATGGCTGAAGTTCCTAAAATCAGAAGCATGTCCTGTGTCTGTAACTGAATGGGAATTACTCTGTTCTTGGTTACTTCAGCAGCCTTGATTTATGCTTCTGTAATTGAGCAAACGATAAATGGACGTTTTCAAGCAGTAAAATGATGCTGTAAAGTGTTCACCAAAAAATGGCGACTACTTTATATACTACATTATATATACTTATATATAAAAGGCAAACCTTTATATACTACCATATATATACTAGCACAGTACAGATGCCACATAACACTTGCTGTGGTTTTAGCTTGCTAATTGAATAGTTGTAACTGAATAGTCATTATGCTCTTGTCTTATCTACAGGGAGTTCTCACTCAGCAGAACAGAACAACCCTAAACGTGGTTTTGAGAGCTATACTGACTTACATTCACCTTCATATAGGTAACAAAGATCACCTGTGAATAAACTCAATGATTTTAAAAAAGTTTCCTAAAGAAAATCTGTTATGTGGTAGGGCAATCTTCAGGCTCTCCATTAAAACAGCTGTTGATGCTTTAATTGCATCCTTGCTGACTTGCAATGGGCTGTAGTTAACAGTAGGTTGTTTAGCTTGACAGAGGTTCAGTTAGCTTGAAATTTCTACTCTATTTGTTTCTGCTAGATACAGGACCATAAGAAAATACTGAAATATGCTGTTTGTACTTGTAATGTTTGCAGTTGGTCGGGTTACAAAATCTGACAATTGATAATATTTTCAAACCCCACTGAGTTTATATCTGTATTTTTTGTGTGTATGCTTACAAGCAGATGTTGTGCACATATAAATGCACAGGTATACACACCTGTTACAATGGAAGTCTGAACATCCCAGATTCAGTATTTTTCAATGTCTCAACATTTTCATTTACAAATGTGACAGAACTCTCTGTGGAAGTTAAACTTCCATGGTGAAATCTGCAACCCTTCTGTGTCTGCACTAAAGTGCATGTGAGGATTACTCATTACTTGAGCTTTTGGGTATATTTTCTTTGTTTTATGATGTTTTTTCATGCAAGTCCAGTTGCCAATTTCTCAGTTCTCCTCTCGGATATTCTCATTAAAGCCCAAGAGTTAAGTCTCAGCACTGTGGTAAGCACTATGTGGTGGACATCTAGTCTTTGTACGTTTGATTGTTTTTCCTAGATATCAAGACCCTTATGGAAATCCTCCAATTTCTGATACTCCTTTTCCAATGAACAATAGTTCACATTATGAAAACTCAGGCTTTCCAAAGATGGTAAGTTTGTGTTAAAAGTTAAAAATTTGGGAGATTTTTTATGATGTTGACTGTATTCTGCATTTCTGCAAACAATGGTACTTATTTAATGTCTCAAAATGGGATCTAGGCTGCTAATGTTGACTGTATTAGGTCTATTTATTTTAGCACTTAAACGTACTATCATAATAGGGGATCTAGCAAAGCATTTTCTTACAGCAGGAATGTTTTAAAAGTTAAGGAGGCTAAAAATGTTGAAGTCTACAGAGAGAGCTCTCTCCTGTACTGTGTTCTAAATCAAATCCCCTTGCTGAGTCAAGCTAATCTAGTAAAATTGTAACCGTGCAAGCAATAGCTTCTTCATATACAGCTATTTCAGTCATGGAACCTCTTAGCTCTTCTACTCAATTCAGAAATACCCAGCAGAAGTTTGAAATGTCCTAAAACCAAACCTAAACCTCATCCAGAAAATCACCACTTCTCAAGTTAGGGCAACAACGGTTTTAGGGTTTCTGGCCTGAACATTTACATGCCCATGCAGTTCTCACATTCATGATTTACTTTCACAGCAGTAGACAGTGAGAACCTGTATTCATTTCCCCTCCAACAGACTCTGGTCCTGTCCTAATCTCTTGTGTCTGAGATACTCCACAAGGCAAGGGAACAGGTCTCTTCAGATGGCAACCTGTGGGATAAACCCTACTCACTTCCATCATGGAGCTTCTGAAACTGATGAGTATGGATCAGTAGGACTGAAGAAACTCAGCATGTAATGTGAGGTACCAACTGTGGACAGCAGTGCTGCTGCCCAGTCTCACTGGGAAATGGCCAGCTCTCTTTAACTGGGGAAGGGGTGAAGTCTGGATAGATGACACTTGCTAACTGCAGTCTGAGCAGAAAAATGGAGAGGGTTTGTTCCCTGTTGCACAGATGTGGTAGTGGCCTGCCTCCCTTCTTCCCAGGCTGTGGCCTCAGAAGGGCTGGTGCTTGCACAGGCTGTCACATCCCCTCCACTGTGGTTGGAAGGCTTGGGAGTGTTCAATCTCCCCCACTGCTCACCAATGAGCCCACTCCTCAGTAACAATGCAGTACGTAAATACCCAGAGATGAGGCTTAGCAGACCAGCACATACAACCCACTCCATCCCATTTTCTTCTTGCTAAAAGGGATGGAATTGCAGTATGTCTTCAATAATAGTTTGGTGCGGCTTCAGCAGGAAGTGGTCTTGTCACATGTACACCTTCACAAATCTACCTCACCTTTCTTTGGGTGAGCCAGGCAAGTTACTTGGAGTCTGCCTGCACATATACCACAGACATGCTCCCCGTCATTTTTCTGGTTACTGCCAGTCAGTAAAAAACCACTTTTTTCTGACCTTTGTAATTCTATTTCTGTATTTGGACTGTGCATTTTGTATGAGAAGGACTCTTGGGATGCTTTAGGGGCTGGAGCAGTAAACTGGCCACTTGCTGCATTGTTCCATGTGCTTTGATCTCTGGATTCACTACACCTCATTGGAATGCCTTGTTCCACATTAAAATTAGTTAAACCAGGTTAAAAGAAAAAATTGCAAATGTGCATTTACATTTACATTCTTTGCATAATGTCTTTACATTAACAATAGGCACTGAAGTTACAAATGTTTATAAAACACACAGATGGGAAAATGAAAGGAATGCCATGTTTGATTACCTTACACAAGGACTAACTGGCAGTTTGATTTTAAATCAGATTACATCTGTCTTCTAACTATGTCACTAAAAAATTGTCTACTTTTTCTAACTATATCAGTTGATATAATAAATACGTAAGTTTTACTCTCAAATGATCTGTGTTATAATTTATCAGTATTTTCATTGTATAAGCCATAATGCATGCAACATTAAACCCTTCAGAAATTCCTCTTTACAGTGTTAACAACCCAAGTTTCTGTTTCTCTAGGTGAACAGTTTAGGACAGCAGTACCCAGTACCGAGTCCAATGGTTCAACAATTTCCTTATTACCAGATGACTCCACCACAGCCTTTAAATTTCCACTTTTCTCCCTATCAGAACCAAGCTGCAAACTTTAAGTCTGCACAGAGTTCTTTTGAAATGGCCCTGCCACACTCAAGTCACTGTGGAATGCACCAGGTGGGTCAAAGAACCTATAAAAGAAAAAGAGAACACCAAAGTTATGACAGTGACACTAGTGTTGAGGATGACAAAATGAGACAAAGAAAGGATGGCGAAAAATACAGAAAGTGCAAAGCCAAGAGAAAGAGGCCCTAATACTGTGTAACCAGATTAGTCTTTTTGTTATTTGCTGCTTTTATTTGAGGGGAATGCAATATTTCACCTTTGCACTTTATTAAAAAATGAATGTTAAAGATTCATGTTATTTTTGAAAAGTTTTATGCATAAAGTATACTGATAACTTTAATCTCAACCTATTTAAAGAGGAAAGTACTGTTTCAGGTATAGGAAGCAAGAGATAAAGTTTTCCAAATAAAGAAAAAAAACCCTCTTCACCCAAGAATCATGGAAGGCTATTATTTCACTAATACAGAAACTTTATGGAAATACATGATTGCAGCCACTCATGAAGCATAAGTAGCATGTCCATCACTTATGGAATGTATTTCTGTGACTGATGGAAGAATTCTCCGGAGCCACTGAAGAAGTGAGCAGGCTAGAAATTCATCAGAGAACATCAGAGATGTGTTTGTCACTGAAGTACTATAACTTTATTCTGATTTAGCTTGCTGTTACTTTCAGTTAGAATCAGTTTGTGTGGTTGTTGGAACTGGGTTTTTCCAGTAGTAACTTTAAGGTAAAATACAGGCATTTACACTAGCTACAAGACTTACATATGTATCAGTACTAAAATGCATGTATGTACTTTATGGCTTCAGTTATGTGCTGAGTAGAATTATGTGCAATATATATATCTTTCTGTAAGTTACTGTCTAGTGTTTTATTTGCTTATTTGAGAATCTTATTGTTCATTGTAACAAATCAATGAAAAATTTAGTATCTCATCTAAATGACAGCACAAAAGCATAAGTCAGTGGAGTTAGTGCTACCTCTTAGGAAGGAAAGTTTTCCCTAGCAAAGGAAGAATAAACTATCTCATAATGTGATGAATCAAAGTAGTCAAATGACCCATTTGCTACCTTTCACAACTCCCACCACCAACCTATAGACAGGTGCAGAGCTATTGTCTTACCAATATTGTCTTATGCAATACCAAGTACAGGTGAAACACTTTTAAGATCCTATTATATGAGAAAGCAAAACACTTAGTTTTCAGCTATTTAGTATGGCTTAAAGTCAAGTCTTCTGTTCAGAGTAGATGTAGGCTTCAAATTAACCCTGACAGTAAAAAAATATTTTGGTTTTGTTAAACTCAGTTTTCTTGGTTATAATGCTGGGTTGCTTTTCATCATTACACTGGTACTGAGAAAGAATACCCAAATTTACTGGTCTAAAGGTGATGTGTTTTACAAGCCCAGATGACTTTCAGAAATTGAAGAGCATTTAGCTTGCAATGATTTCTCTTTTATCTGATAAGATAAAATACAGCTATTAAAATCACTTTCTCAAGACACTGCTTTTAATTTGCCCATCACTTCTTTAGCCTAAGAGGCATTCCTATAACACCACAGTATGGCAGCCTTGGAACATCATCAGCCACTGAATTCAGCCTTCTCTAGAGATAACTTTATATGACAAAGGTTTGTGCCTTAAGTAAGACACCTTATATTTTAAGAAACGTGCTAGGTCTGCCCAGTCTGTTCATCAGACAAAGGAGAAAAGGGATGGATGCTCAAACCAGAGTTAGTCTACAGAAAGAGAAGCTTAGTCAGGTCTGTGCTTATGTGTCCTTACCAGGCTTCCAGGCTTTCCCGGTGGATAGGTAAGATAATCTGTTCTGTCCAATTATATTCTACAAAAGGAATGTCAAGGAGGATCATATTGCATATGGCTGACAAAATACCAACACAGTTCTTCTGAAGAAATACCTTTTTCTTATCTTCCTTCTTCTCAAGGAATACCTTTTTCTTATCTTCCTTCTTCACCCCCCTCCACTTCCCCCCTCGAGGAGATACAGTTTTTAACACCTCTCTGTATCCACTTAGCTAAAACTTATAAGTGTGTTAAAAATCTGGTCATGTGGGAATGTGCTAACATTACTTTAGCCATAACTAGATTTCTTTCATATGTCTGTTAACTTAAGATGTCACCTTTGTCGGGGCTCTGATATTTTAATTACAATGTCACCATGATTAAGAAATACAACAAAAAAATCCCCAGTTGAGTTTGGCCATGGCCAAATGTTTCTTCAACCTCCTGTTTCAGTCACTTTAAGAAAATTTTCATTAATATTAGATGAGTGTTTTCTATGTTCTGATTATAAATCACTGTTATTTGTCCTGGCCTTTCATTTCCTATGCTACTGGCTGGCCGTGAGACCTTGCTTTCCCTGCTGTCACACACATCTTGCATTCGTTTCTCTGTATTTTATAACACGAATTCAATACGTAGATATTTCTGTCACAATCTCCCAAACTTCGGACAAATCAGTATTGCTCAGTCGGTGATTTCCACACACGCTCTGCAGCCGCGGGGATGCCTTGACACACGGCTCGCCCAGGGCACCGGAAGCCCCAACCGGCGCCCTGAGGGCTGGGGAAGAGGACGGGCGTCGCCGAGCGCAGGCTAAGGGGAAGGCTGATCCTAGCTCCGTGGCTGGAGCTGAGGTAGCACCGCCCTCCCGTTCCGCGCCTCGGCTTCTCCGCCTCCGGTACCTCTCCCCGTCAGCGAGCTCTTCGGCCGCGGGAAGGAGCCATGGCCTCCGCCAGCGGGAAGCACAGCGGCTTCTACGGGCACCCGAGTCCCATCGGCAAGAAGGTGACAGAGCGCGGGGGACCGAGCGGGAGGAGGTGTTACCGAGGGGCCTGAGGGCGGGCACCGCCGCCCCACGGCCTGCCTGCTGCCCCAGGGGGAAGGCGGGGCGCTGCGGGTAGATGCATTGAACCTGCGGGAGTTCATGTAGGATTCGTGCTAGCGCTATGCAGAAGACCCGGAGCTAATGACAACTGGTATGTGCAGGGGTATATCCTTTGAATTTGCAAGGAGGGAATAGCCTTTAGGCCAGGGTTTTGTTCAGCACAGATAGGAGTAGGAACAGCATTTTTAGCAGGGAATGTTTGTGTCCAAGCCTTCGACTGTGTTCTTCAATAGTAAAAGGCAGTATTTCAAACAGTGCTGTATGGGTGTGAACCGTAATGGACCGTGGCAAACATTGACATCTGGTAACGAAGGGTGAGTAGGTACGCAAGCAGAGGCGTTCGTTAGAGAAGGAGCGCATGCGCGGTTGTTGTGTGTTTGTTAACAGTGGATTGCCGTTTAATCATTCGGCTTCTCGCGGAGGGCACAAGAAAATTGCTGCGGAAAATACCCAGGATCTCAGAGCATCCGCCGCTCGCGTTTCGGAGAGGTGGGTTTTTACACCACCTGCCGAAGAGAACTGTACCTGCATCTTCGGTTAGGGACGGGTTTAGAGCAGTACTTACTGCGGGACAGAATTACCCTCCCCGGCGCGCTGAAATCACTCTTGAATGTGGATAGACGGTCCTGAAGAAAAGTAGGAGAGTTCATATTCGACTACCTCTAGTACACTTGCCTCCAGTGACTTCTGAAATTGGCAGCAGCGCACAAGCTTCATGTTGTTCTCATTTATGTGCACAGTACATATTAGTAGTACTTCATCTCTTAGGGTTGAAAGGAGTTTGCTGTTCTTTAGGTGTTAGCAGTTGATAACTTCCAATAACTAGCTTGTCAAATTGGGGGAAAAAAGCCCCACAGGATTTTAAGTGTCAAAGATTTAAGGAAGGTTTGCTTGTATACAACATAGAATCATAGAATATCTCAATTTGGAAGGGAACCATAGTTATGACTGGGTCCAGCTCTTATGCTTTACTGTTTGGTATGTGTAAATAGTGTAAAATCAAGCTAACGTGGTGGTTGATATCCTCTTGCACCAAGTTAAGTTGTTCTAATAAACATGTAGATCTCTTTCAAACCTTGTGTTTGAGCGTGTCGGTGGGATAAGGTAACAGGCAAAGAAGTATAGACCTTGTTATAGTCCAGAATAAAATAGCTCCTAAAAAGTGCCTGTTTAGTAAAAAACAAACTCTTTTTTTTTTTTTACTTTTTCGAATAACATTGATACCTTTCCTTTTTCTTTCTTTTCTTTTTTTTTTTAAACAGAATCGCAGCCCTGAAGAGAATGTTTTTTTCTTCAGTAAGTTAACGTACTCCTGGTTTAGCAGGTGAGAATTCAGTAAATTGCCTGCTGATGTTCATTGATGTTCACAGAACTGTAGAGCACGCACTTAGGTTCCACACCATCATTCTGGCTTGAGCCAGGGTTTAAGCCTGAGATTGCTGTTAGCTTTTTGTACAAAAATCAAGATTTATGACTTTAGGGGTCATACTGTAATATTGTGTGGAGTATTGCTTATATATAGTTAACTGTCATTTTATACTTCATCTAATGGCATTATTTAAAACATTAACATTTTGATAACTAAACACAATATTCTTGTCACAACGGACAACATAAAAGGCCAAATCAGGTTATCATTTATTATTGTCTGTTTGTGTAAAGTTTGCCAATAGACAAAAATGAAAATAAGGATTCCTTTATACGCCATGTAGTGATACAGCAATTTGCTACATCTCCAGGAACAAATGCTCAGTTGTACATTTAAGGTCTTTTCCAAGCAGTCAATTTCATTCATTTTTTCCCTCTTTTATGGTAGGCCGCATGTTGTAACTGTAGATCACCTGCTCATAAAGCCCAGCAAAGTCCCTGCACTTCTTGGGAAATTTTCCACTCAAAAATAGGAACTGAAAGTTCAGCTATGTTGAGTAACACAGCTTCCCATCAGTTAATATTTTGTATGCTGTTTCAAACAGTTTCATGTTACGTCTTGTGACCATTACTCACTTTTAACATGTCCTTTTTTCTTCTTTAAAAATCATTTGAATCAGACATACGGAGTTCAGAAACCTAAAAGTGAGAAAAACCACTTTAGGAATATAAGAGTTTCTTGCCTTATTCGATATCATTAATTTTAAGGAAAACCTAAAAACGGTATTTACTGTTAATAAACTGAGACAAAATGATCAGATTGTTTCAAGGATTCAGAGTATTCGGTTGAACTCTGGCCCTGCTGAAATTAGGAGTTCAGCAGTTTCAGAGTAGCCTTGGTTTTTACCAGTCCTCACTTCCTACACCATAAATACAAATTTTCAGTTTTTCTAGACTGTTATTAAGTGTTCTAAATGCAGGACTTCTGTATGACATTTATGCATTCATTATGTCACAGTGTTCACCCAAATGTTCAAGCTGTCCTATCCTTTGTCTGTTTTAACCAATTTCACAATGTTTAACGAAAGATGAGAGGGGAAAAAAGCACTGAAGTTCTGCTCAGTGAGAGCTTATTTACCTATGAAATAACTGAATGCAATTAAACTAATATTATAAGCATTAGATATATTCTTTCATTCCAATCACAAGCAAGCACAGTAAGTTATGTCTAATATATACTCGCCTTAAGTGCTTGCAATCTAAATGAGTCAGTCTCAAATAAGTGTTGCATATTAAATCCAAAGTGGTATACAATGTTTCTTTAGAATTTGGGCAATCTGGAGATGGCGTTTGTTAGACCTGTTTATCCTCTGGCAGCAGCGAGCTTTAGAATTGAGATGAGTTATGCAGCATTCTTAAACAACAGTTCCCCTCAGGTACCACTTGGTCTGCTTTCTTTGTCTGTCTCAAGAGCTGGAGCTCTTAGGGAGAAGCTGTGTTATTTTTATCTTAATTTATCAAGCATAGGAGAAATTTACTTTGTATTAACTTTGCAGGTTCAGTAGATGTTTGGGTGGCCCTTGGACAGTGAGGTCTATCCCCACCAGAATTTTACAATCCAAAAAAGTGTTTCTGAGTCTTTATTTTCTGTCTTTTGGTGAGCACAACGGTACCCACGTTAGTCCCAAGGCCAGTGCTGGTGCTGACTGGCACTGGAGTGGTACACTGGAAATGCACACCAAAGACGGACACTGCACTTGCGTTGCAGCTCTCAGGGAGGGAGAACCCCACCAGCTTGCAAGCAGTAGAGCTGCCACTGAGAGGACACACGCTCCACTGTCTATACATGTGTCTCTTGTTTGGGACTTCCTTTAAGTTAGAAGATGTTGTCAATATTAATGCTTTTGAATTTTCCCCACCTCTTACCCTCTTAAGTGGGTAAAATCCCTTTGTCGAAACAAAATTTTAACAGCTCAAGATCTGCTGTAAGGAAACTTCCATTTTACTTGTGCTGAAACACACTAGTTTGATTTTGCTACCTTGGTTAAAGATGAGTTGCAACATAATGAGTCACTGTCCCCAAAGGTATTTAAAAGACATATAGAAGCGGCACTTAGACACAGTTTAGTGGTAGACTTGGTAATGTCAGGTTAATGGCTCGACTTAATGATTCTGAGGGTCTTTTCCAACCTAAATAATTCTATGGTAATGTAGCCTTGTGATAGAAAAGGTATTTCATTCCGGATTACAACAGTAAGTGGGTAATGATGCTGCACATGTTTGTTTATGAAATAGCATATTTTCCTATAAAGAAATGTGGGATCAGAAATGTTCATATTCTGAGCTACAGAGGTTCTTCAGAATTTGCTTTTCAGATGTGACCAGCTGCTTAGGCTCTTCTTACTTCAAGTCGATTTCAGTCTATTTAAGGTGACTGTAAATAGGTTCCACTATTTAGTCTGTATTGTTTATAGGATTTTTGATTATGATTATGGAGTTTATTTGTATGAATTAAATTGTATCATTAGTTTTTTTCACTTAGTAGTTCTGCTTGTTATGTCTGCAGTATTTCATGCTGTCTAAATTAGTTTGTTTCTTTCAGACTAATATCTATAGGCTATAAGAAGCCATTGGAAAGGAGTGACCTGTTTGAACTGAATGGAAGAGATTCACCATACACCGTGTGTCCTAACTTTGAAAAACAATGGAGAAAAGAAATCCAGAAGTCCACCACAGGATCAGTGGTAGCTACAACTCTGACAATAGGCAGTATTATCTTCTAAATTTATGGAGTCTAGAAGTTGGAGAAGATTTCTAGAATCTTACTTATTAAGCAGCATATATTTTGTAGATCACAAAGGCCATCCAGTGCTGTGAGCAGGAATCTCTCTTGTGGCTATTGGATTTTTCCAAATTGTTTTAAGTTCAAACTTACCTCTTACAAATATGTGTTATACTTTAACACTTTAAGTGATATGGAATCTACTTTGGTGACTAATAGTCATCTTTGTCACAACTGTTCAACTAAATTCTCTCTGAACTTGTCTGCCTCTGTATTTCAGGTAGATAGGTAGTCTATTATCAGCTGCTTATCAGTAGATGCCCTGGCTTGTAGAACACACAAAGCAGGCTTCAGTTTTCTTTAATTTTAACAGTACTGAGTTTTACAGATATTTTGTTTGTTTGTTTGTTTTTGCCTGGAGTATTCTGTGTGGTTTTCATGTAAACCCTTGACAGTTTCAGTCACAGTTACTATTTTGTTGTTGTAGTTAAAGTGTGCTAGGAGCTCTGTAATGTTAGGATGCTCATGAGAGAGAACCTAACTTGTAAGCCCAGTAAAAGTGTAGCTTTCCTTTTTTGATACAGAGAAGAGGGCTTCTGCAGAGTCTGACCTTACTGCATCTCTTCATTGTTTTTCTTAGCTATTTGTAGATTTGTCCTTTCTTTCGGTGATGGTATGTACACACCAAAACCTTTTCTACGGAAGCATTTAAATGTTTTTCAATAAGGATATTTTTTCCATTCAGATACTGGTTTTATTATTCAAATAATCTGTCCTTCATCACTGTGTCAATTAAGAAAGGCCAACTCTTTTTTTTTAGCCCTTATTGGAATGTTAGCAATTGCTGAAGGTACATTCGAACTGAAAAAAAATAGTTGGCAACTGAAAATATTCTGAAAGAATGGAAGGGCTGTTCAACCTTAAATATAAAGTTGCTGTGAGCCTGCTACAAACATTAATGTGCTGATTTTGAAGCTTAGCTCAGCATTTCTGATACTTTTTTGACCTGTGATAATCATTTGAGGATTAAATTATTTTCCAATTATATTTGTGGATGATTGGGGCAATTCTAGAAATTATGTTTATCATCTCTTGAAAGACTGCTAGCGAGGCTAAATAAAACCAGACTTAATTTCTTGCACAAAAGGTTTTCTTTTAACTGTAGGAAATGCTCATTTTGTGATCGTAAGTACAGTGATGGCTTTAGATGGACACTTGATATTACATATTTTATACTTATAAATGTGGGTAAAGTTCAAAAATACTTTTCCTCTTAATTTTAAAGATATTTTTGTAATCTTGCAGGCTTCTTCCATCAAAAGACTGCTGTTTAAGAGAACAAGTTTCCATAAACCATCCTTGATTTGGTCATTATGGCAAACATTTAAATGTGTATTGATTAAAGTTTCATTTCTGAAAGTTACAGCTGATATTCTGGCTTTCGTGAGTCCGCAAATAATGAAGTAAGTTTTTATTGTATTTCACTTTATGATCAGAAAGTAACAGCAGTAATAAAGCTAAAGGGTTTCTAATATCAAAACCAAACCAAGGAACAGCTTAGATGTGTAAGGATTTTATTTGCTTCCCATTCCCCAGTGATTATCTGAAAATGATCTACTGAGGGAAAGCTCAAAGAGATCAGGAATCTCCTAGCCAACAGACTGAGATGAAACCAGTAGAACTTCAATTCCACAATATTGTGTTTAAGTATTTAATATGCTTACATGTAAAATAAAATGTTAAGAAAAAAATGGAGTACCAAGCTATTTAGCTTCTCTGCTTTTTCGACAGTATTTTTCCATCTGTATTGAAAAAAACCCCAAACCTAAATATATAATAATACCTACAGCTTCAGCATTTAATGTGAAACTGCAGTGACTGTTGTCATCATGTTGTTGGCATCATGAGGTTGATGGAAGTGGTTTTTAGAAATTGTGCTTACCACAGAGGTGCTAAGAATATATCAAATACCTGTGTGTTTGTAAGGAAAAGAATTAATGAACAGACTTATTATTAATCTCCAAACTATAATCTGAGTCACTGTAATCTTGAACAAAATCTTCAGCTATGAAATCTGCCTGAAGACATTCCAGTTGCTTGTTATTTAAGATAACCTTTTGCTAACACAAAAATAAGAATTTTCCTCTGGACTTTTTTCCTCTCTCACTTTCATGGTTGGTAGCTGCAAACTTTCTAAGCACAAATATCTAATTCTATTCATTTTTTTTTCTTGTATGCCATTCTTGGTTTATACTCCATTGTCAGGGATGTCAGCAACAGCACATGCATGTCAAAAATAGTATTTGAGAATTGTTTCTAAGCTAACAGATTGGAAACCACAGATGAGACCTGCCCTCTTTATAACATAGTATTTCTTTGTGACCTTTCACCATATCCAAATCCAAAATGGACTTAATTAAACAAGTTTGCAGTATTTCAGTTTATTGAAATTTTTAAAATTGTTATAACGCACAAAATGTATCTTTTTTCCTTTGTTCTCAGAGCAATGATAGTGGTCAGTGAAGATCATCCTACTTCATATGGGAGTGGATATGGCTACGCTATTGCCCTGTTTTTTGTAGTTCTCTCACAAACTGTTCTCCATCAGTTATACCAACGTAACAACATGCTTACTGCAGTCAAAATCAAGACTGCAGTTGTTGGCCTGATATATAAAAAGGTAATCATGCCTTCATTTTTCTTTGAAAACAAAAGCTAAAATAAAACACAGTGTTAAAAGACAATGTGCTTACCAGCACAATCAAAACCCAGGATGTTATACATGGGTGACAGGCTACAACAGATTGACTTTGTGTATTTTTATGAGTATTTATTTATAATAATCTAGAGTTTCAGCAGCATTTCTGTTGTGAGACTCTAAACCTGAAATTAAAAACTTTTGTCAGCCACCTGTACAGGCATAATATTTGGGCAATATGTAGAATCATAGAATCATGGAATAGTTAGGGTTGGAAAGGACCTTAAGATCACATGGTTCCAACCTCCCTGCCATGGGCAGGGACAGTCCCCTCAGACTAAACCATGTCACCCAAGGCTCTGTCCAGCCTGGCCTTGAACACCGCCAGGGATGGAGCATTCACAACTTCCTTG
>WYDI02027731.1:0-12472 GCA_009867235.2 Psittacus erithacus | reverse complement strand
ACCTGGCCTTGAACACTGCCAGGGATGGGGCAGCCACAGCTTCTCTGGGCACCCTGTGCCAGCGCCTCAGCACCTGAGGTGCCCCAGTGGGCTCCTTCCCCCTCCCTGTGCCCACTGCGAGCCCTCAGCATGGAGACCTGGAACACTTGGTCACATTAGAGCAGGATGAGGCCCAGGCTCCCGGTGTAACCCCCCGCAGTGCCTCCCCCTCCTCACGTCAGCCGAGTGGAAGACATGGCAGATCATGGTGTAGAGCCGCCTCTCCCCCGCACCCGGCGCCTGCCGCGGCAGCTTCCGTCGCACCATGAGCACCACGAGGGAGCCGATGTCGGCGATGTAGGAAATGGTCTGCAGGGAGTGATCCATCATGGCCTCCTGTAAGGGGCAGAAATCAGCTCTGTGCTTCAGGGGACAAACAGCTCCTTCCATCACGGGCTCACCCAGCTCAGGCTGGGAACCCAGTGGCTCCCTGGAGATGCAGTTTGCATGAGCAGCCTCACGTGAGCACGCAGAGGCCGGAGGGACACCTCTGCGTGTACTGACCATGGACAGCCCCAAATCCCTGTGGATGCTCTCTGCTCACCTGTGTGTCAGCCGTGAGCACCTTGATCCTCTGCGTGGAGACAAACAGCTCCACCTCCGTCATGGGCTGCGACTCCCCCTCTGGGGCCTGCAGAACAAAGCACCCAGGTCACTACTGCTGCTGTCGGGGGTAGGAGGCCCTGCCCCACAGCGAGGAGGTCCCTGTGTAGGTCCTGAGCGGTTCCCCAGGCTGATGGCAGTTGTGCCCCTTCCCCTCCTGCACCTTGATCCTGTCCACTGCCTCCTGGGCCTGTGCCATGCGGACACCGGGCGGGGGGCTCCGCTCCGAGATCAGCTGCGTGGAGCCCAGGTACTTGGCTCCAAAGATCACACCGTCCAGCAGCTCCTCCGGCTCGCAGGGGCCTGCAACTGAGGCATCAGGAGGGAATAAGCAAGGGCTGGTCCTCCCTCACCTCAGAGGTACCAACTCCTGCTGCCCGTTAACACATGGAAGCTGGGAGCCAGCCCCTGGCCCCTTCGTTTGAACCAACCCCAGGGCTGCTTCCTTCTGGAATTCTTTCTCCCTCCCCAAGCTGGAAACAGAGCCATTGCCCCCTTCCCCATCCCTGCAGCACCCCCATTTGCTCAGTGAGGGCCTGAACAAGCCCCGTGGAGCCTGCAGCCACGTTCCCAGGCTCCGTGGGCACAGAGCTGGGGGCTCCATCCCATGTCCTTCAGCCAGGGTCCAAGCAGGAGGCGGCAGGTCAGGACTCACCCTCTCTGAAGGCCGGGCAGGAGGACGGACGCTCCCTGCCCTGCAAAGCAACAAGAGCGCAGGTGAGGCTGCGGCTGGGACCTCGGGGTTCAGCCATGCAGCACCCCCTGCGCTCAGGCAGCCAAAGCCAGGCCTGAGGGTCAGATCCAGCGAGACCTGAGGAGAAGCCGCTTCCGGCTCCCCTCTGCCCCCACCCAGAACGCCACAGACCGGAGCCGCGGGGCACTCACAGTCACAGCGCCCGCCGACGGCTGCTCCTTCTCCGGGGCGGGTGACGGGGACACCCAGGCTGGCTCCGGGGAGCAGTCCCGGGGGCTGCCACTGCTGGAGCCACGCTCGCTCAGCTCCTCCCCGCAGCACTCGCTGCCACAAGGTCCTTCCTCCGGGCTCCCTACAGCGGCCGACTCCTCCTGAGGCCGCAGCACCTCCAGGCTGGCCCCACACAGGACACTGGAGCAGGCCAAGGGCGTCCCGGCGCCGGGCTCGGGCAGGCCCCCCTCGTGGCACAGGAGGCTCAGCAAGTCCTCCCGCTCGGCCTCGGCGAAGAGCAGCCCATGGCAGGGCCGGGAGCAGGCCGGGTGCTCAGCGCAGCAACGCCGGGTGTCCAGGCCCCGGCCCGTGGCCACGTGCAGCGGGCACGGCAGGCACCGGCCTCGGCACTGTCGGCGGCCCCGCCGGGCCGGGCTCCCCACCGGAGAAGCGGTGCCAGCACCCGCGCCCTGCTCGGAGCAGGGGGGATCGCAGAGGCTGGCGTCGAGGCTCTCCAGCTGCCCCAGCAGAGCCCGCAGCTCCGGGGCTTCGTCCTCCGCAGCCTCGTCCAGCTCCATGCCCGCAGGGTCGCTGCTGCCGGGGCCCTGCGGGTGCCCCGTGGCCGCGGGGGCGCTCCCAGCACCCGGTTCCCAGCTCCCGGGACCCCGCGGCTCAGCGCTCGCTCCCTCCTCGTCCATGGCCCCTCCCAGGCCCCGTCCGCTCCCACCTCCCTCCGGGCCACAGCCCGCGGGAGGGCCCGGGCCGGGTCCCCGCTGGCTCCCGGGGCTGGGCAGGTTCTGCCTGGAGCCGCAGCCAGGGGCCGGGAAGGTGAAGGGAAGCAGCTCCGGCCGCCCGCTCCCCGCGCTCTGCTCCGGGCCGCCGGGCCGGGCCGCAGGCTCCTCCTCCGTGTCCATGGCCGGCGGCTCCGGCACAGCACTGCTGCCGAGACCGGGGCTCACGGCCGCTCGGGGGAGCCCGGCGGCGTCCATGGCGCGGGGCGGGACGGATCCGGAACCGACCCGGCCCGGGCGGGCGCAGCCGCCTCCTCCGGGGCACGGACGGAGCCCCCGCTGCCGGGCAGCTCCGCGCATGCGCTGCTCCACCCCTCCCGGCGGGCCCCGCCCCTTCCCGGGACTCAGCCTATCCCGGCTCCGCGCCTCCCGGCGGGCCTCGCGCGCCCCAACATGGCGGCCCGGGCGCTGCTGCGGGTGGCGCGGGCGGCGTTTCCCGGCCCGGCCCGGGGCTACGCCAAGAAACCGCGTGAGCTCCAGAGCGGGACCGGCCCGATCCCTGCCCGATCCCTGCCCGATCCCTGCCCGATCCCTGCCCGAGCGCTGCCCGATCCCTGCCCGATCCCTGCCTGAGCGCTGCCCGATCCCTGCCCGAGCCCTGCCTGAGCGCTGCCCGATCCCTGCCCGGATCCCTGCCCGGAGCCCTGCCCGAGCCCTGCCCGGAGCCCTGCCCGAGCCCTGCCCGGAGCCCTGCCCGAGCCCTGCCCGAGCCCTGCCCGAATCCCTGCCCGAATCCCTGCCCGAGCCCTGCCCGAGCGCTGCCCGATCCCTGCCCGAATCCCTGGCCGAGCCCTGCCCGGAGCCAGCCCTATCCCTTCCTCCCCGACCCTTGCCCGGTGCCCCCTGCCTGGCCCCGGCTCTCTCCTCCCCTCTATGCCTCCCGTCCCCCAGTCCCCCCTTCCCGCCGCCTCCGCCGGGGCCGGGCTCTCGCCCTGTCCCTTGCCCAGACTGAGCCCCTGCTCCTCCGCTCCCCGCGCTGACTGTGCCCTTGTTCCTCAGCTATGAAGGTGAAGGGCAAGAGCGTGCCGAAGGAGGGGCTGAAGCCGCCGGAGGTGTGCACCGACCCCGCCATGCTCAGCGCCTACGCCATGGGCGTCAATTACTTCAAGGATGGCCCCGAGGTGGCCCTGAAGCCCGACGCTGAGTACCCGGACTGGTAGGTGCTGCCTGCTCCCCTTGCTGTGTCCCTATGGAGGTGCATCCCAGAGGGTGTGAGGGACGCGGAGCGGCTCCAGGAGAAGGAGAGCTGCTGCTCCAGAGACCCCGCTGAGGGCTGGAGCAGGGGGCACTGTGCCTGTGGAGGGTGAGGATCCACATGTCCCAGTCACACGCTTCCATCGCTCTGTCCCCTGCCTGGCCATTTGCCCTCCCTCCTTTAGCCTCATCCTCTGTGTTTGCCCACAGGCTCTTTAATATCCACCTCGGGCCTCCCAAGAAGCTGGAGGAGCTGGATCCCGACTCCATCGAGTACTGGAGGCGCCTGCGGAAATACAACACGTGGCAGCGCAACAAGCTGAAGAAGGGCAAGAAGCTGTAGGTGCCCGGGGCTGCCCAGAGCCCGGCCTCTGTTCCTGGGCTGCTCTTGTTGTAAATGAGTAATAAAGCTCTGGTGAGACTGATACCTGTGATGGGGCAGGGGCCAGCCCAGGCCACCTGCAAGCTCAGTGCAGGTCCCACCCCATGAGGGGGGCTCTGAGGGGCTGAGGCAACACAAGGCATGCGTGTTTGGTGTATTTGGTGAAACAAGCTGGGTTTTTCGCTGGTAGAAGGGCCCTGTGCTGGAACGGTCCTGCACTGGAGCATGGGGTGGGTTTGGGGTGGAACTGGCTCTGCTGGTATCACTGTGTCACCTTGGGTACTGGTACCCGGGCATGGAGGAGCGGCAGCACATGAGCGTGGGGAAGCCGCTCATTGCCAAGCTCAACCTGTGCCCCATGGCCACCCAGGAGCCTTCCAGCAGCCCCAGCCCTTCCTCCCCACCAGGAGCTGGGGGACGCCGGGGGGCTGCTGGGACAACAGCCCTGAGGAGGACCTGAGCCCAGAGGTGCCTGGCTCCCAGCTCCTCTAGAGGGACAATGTGCGCCCCTCATCACTGCCAGCCCCTCTAGAGGAACAGTGTGTCCCCCTCGTCACTGCCAGCCCCTCTAGAGGAACAGTGTGTCCCCCTCATCACTGCCAGCCCCTCTAGAGGAACAGTGTGTCCCCCTCGTCACTGCCAGCCCCTCTAGAGGGACAGTGGGCACCCCTCATCGCTGCGAGCTCCAATGTGTCCCCCTCGTCACTGCCAGCCCCTCTAGAGGGACAATGTGCCCCCTTTGTCACTGCGAGCCCCTGTAGAGGGACAATGTGCCCCCCTCGTCACTGCGAGGCCCTCTAGAGGGATAATGTGCCCCCCACCTTGTCACTGCCTTTCCCCTGGGGCCACATCCGCCCTGTGGTGGGGATGGGCACAGCGGTCTGTGCTGTGGGGGTCACCCCATTGTGGCCTTTGCCAGGGGATGCTGGGAGCCCTGGCACAGGAGGCTGCAGTTTGGAGCTGCCCCATGACATAGCCTGGCCAGCCCGGGTACAGGCAGTGCCACTGCCGTGTCCCTGAGCGTGCGCGGGGGCAGGGTGCCCACAGCTCAGCCCTGGGGCAGCGTTGCCTTCATCCAGGTCTGGAAGAAATAGAGAGAAATAAGCAGATTAAGGGCAAATCCTGCTGGAGGGGATTAGAGAGGGTGGGAGTGGGAGGTTTCCTGCTCTGCCACGAGGGGCTGCGAGAACGCCCCAGGCCTCCCAGTGCAAGCCCTGGTGCAGGAGGGGGCAGTCAGTGGTTTCAGATGGGGTCGGGCTCTAGAAGGGGGGTGAACAATGCCTTTTTGCTTGCGTTTTCCTCAAACTGGGTCTCCAGTGAGGAAAGCCTCAGTAAAGAGGGGCAGGGCGGGCACTCTGCGCTCTGTCCTGCAGCGAAATGGCGCGGGTTTGGACCAGAGCTCTTGCCTGTTGCTGCATTAAATGCCCATGGGAGGGAAGGTCACCCCTCCCTTGAGAGACACCCCGTGGTGCCACGCTGTGCTGTGCCCCATCGCATCCCAAGCCAGGGAGCCGCTTTTGGGTGCCGGTGGCCAGTGGGGGAAGTGGGGCAGGAGCAGCCTCAGCCCCATCAGTGCCCCCTTGGCCTGATGGGGGGTGCTGAGCCCCCACGCCCGCGGCTTTTGTTGGCGCTGGGGAGCCGGGGGGAGCCCCGCGCTGGCGCCAGCCTCAGCACTGATGTCATGTGAAACGTGCAGCCCCATTGAGCGCGTCCCTTCCCCCGGATCAAACCCCATTACTTCCACTGCCCTTAGTTCATTATGTCCCCGCCGCAGCGCGGCTGCTTGGCCCTGGCCCTGCTCCATTAGCTGGGCTGCGGAGCCGGGGGAGCATCGATTATGCGTTTAATGGCTCGTTGGAGGTTTAATTGTCACTAACGAAGCAGACGGGCAGCAGCAGCCGGGGGATGGGGGGCACACAAGGAGCAGGGTCTTGCTGGGGTCAGCACCTCACCTGGCCCGTGGCATCCCAGCCTGACCCTGGGCACGCTGGATGGGGTCTGGTGTGGGGGAGACCCCTCTGGGGTGGTGGGGACATGGTAGGGATGGGGCAGCATCCCCACACCTGGACCTAGCAACGCCTCTGGTTGTGGCTGTGGTCAGGCTGAGGGGCTGGGGAAACATCTTGTGTTGGTGGCAGGAAGGTCATTTGGGGTCTGCTCCTCTTCCCTAGGGATCTCCAGGTACCTGGGGCTCCCACTTGCCCAGGGCTGAGCCCCCATCCTACCGGCCGTCCATGCTTCAGCACTCCAAAGCCACCGCTGGTTCATCCATCTCTGTTCAAGGGGAAGTCTCCTCTGCAGGTCCCTCTGTGATGGTGTCACTGAGCCCTGGCGCCAGGCAGCTGGGGCCCTGGGGCGGCAGAGCCAGGCTGGGAACCTCTAGGACACCCATCACCCCCCCACCGCTGCTATAAGGTCCCCATGGCTCCTGACCCTGTCACCAAACGGGGGTGCTGCCACCACCCAGTGCCATGGGGTGGCTTCGTGATACCAGCATGTGGCCAGGTGAGTGCCACAGAGGACAATGGGGGCAGTTGGACCAAGGAGGGATGAGCAGATGCCCCTTGATGAGAACACAGCCACAGCCCAGAGCAAGTCACCGATGCCTGGATCCAAACCCAGCCCAAGGGCGAGGGGAGGAGGTGTCCTGGGTGCTGCTCCCCCATGCCCCCCGGGAGCGCTCAGCGCGCTAATGAGCAGCACAGCCGATGCGGCTGCCGTGGAGCTTCTCTCTTTACTCAGGATACAACCATCCCCTCATCTACCAGCACAACGAGCGTCGGCCCCGATGTGGCTATAAAAGAATCCCCCCAAACACTCCCTAAGCCTGGAGCTTTGTGTCTGCTTTGCTCAAATCTGCAGCATTAAAACCATTGTTAATAATAAGGGGAAAGGGTGGGACAAAGAGGTGTCCAACTGGGACGCCCGAGCCTCGGCCACATCCTCAGGCCAGGTCAATGCCTTGGCAAGGCTGCCAGGGTGCCCCCAAACCACAGGGTCCCACCAGCACCCCACTTGCTCCCCTGGCAGTAGCAGCGCTGGCTCAGCAGGGGGAGATGCAGCCCAGCGCCCCTGTCCTGCGCTGGTCCTGCTGATCCCAATGGTCCCACCATCACCCCCCTCGCCTGGCCGGAGGCTGAGCCGGTGCCGGGGTGGGGATGAGGGTCCGGAGGGGAGCATTCATCAAATGGGCTGCCAGGTCTTGTCAATGGTCTGAATGTGCTCCTTGGCTTTCATGCGGAGCGAGGCGATGCTGGAGCTCCTCTGGTCCACCTCCTCCAGTGGGTACTTGTCCACAAAGGTGGTGCTGCACTGGTAGGGCGCGGGGGCCATGGGCTGCATGCCCTGCGCCATGGGCGGTGGGGTGCTGAGGAAGGAGTGACCCCCATAGGGGGGCTGCAGGGCCTGGGGGGCTCCCATGAAGCCGGGGATGCTGTGGACAGTGGTGGCACTGGAGATGGGGGACGTCAGCCATGGGTCCAGCGGGAGGGAGTTGCTCATGGGCCCCACATTGGGGGTCATGGGGGGCCGGTTGAAGGAAAGCATGGGGGTGTCGTGGAGCTTCATGGAGTTGGCTTCCATCTTCTCCTGCCGCCTCCACTTGGCTCGTCGGTTCTGGAACCAGACCTGTGAGGGGAGAGCCAGGGTGAGCCCCACTGTGCCCCATGGGTCCCTCGCAGCACCCTTCATTCTGTGCCCCATGTGGGGTGCCCCACATGTGTGTACCATTGGGCTGTATCCCATAGGCTGCTTCTCTCATGGAGTGCTGCAGGTGGGGCGGCCAGCCTGGGGTACCCATTGTGGGTATCAGTCAGTCAATGTCATCTGGCCTTCAGAAGCCCCTGGGCAAAAGCTTCTAGAAGCCAAACTGCAATGGGAGGGCAGAGCAGGTGAGCTCCAGGAACTGGTCACAGTTGCTGGTGGACACTGGGCTGTGCTGGTGCAAGCTTCGTGTCCAGAGAAGGGCACCGGAGCTGGGGCAGGGCCTGGAGCACAGCATGATAGGGAACGGCTGAGGGACCTGGGGGGTTCAGCTTGGACAAGAGAAGGCTCAGGGGGGACCTTGTCCTAGAGGCAATGGGGAGCATTCCAGTGGGACTCCATGCTCTTCCTCAGGCTCCTCAGGGAGCAAAATTTCCTGAGCCCTCCTGGAGCCACCCTGCTCTGACAACCCTGAAACCCTTAAATCCATCAGGAGCTTGTGCTTTCCCAGGGGAAGTGGCCATGAGCAGTTAAGGTTTGGCTGCTTTCCTGCTGGATCAGCTGGAGGGATGGGAGCAGCCACCACCAGCAAAGGAAAACAGGTCAAAACCCCATCTCTGTGCCCAAACTGAGCCTCTGGCACTTGGGCTGGAGAGCCAGGCTCAGCCGTTGGACCCCTTCTCCAGGCAGGAGCAGCCGGGCCTGCAGAGGAGCCACCCTTGTCCTTGTGCAATGGGGAAACCGAGGCACGGAGCTGGGCGCAGAGCAAAGCGCTCCAGTGCTGGGTGCCCCCTGCCGCCCCCCGGGGTGCCCATGGCCCTACCTGCACGCGGACCTCTGGCAGGTTGACCTTCATGGCGAGCTCCTCGCGGCTGTACACGTCGGGGTAGTGGGACTTCTCGAAGGCGCGCTCCAGCTCGTGGAGCTGGTACGTGGTGAAGGTGGTGCGGTTCCGCCGGTGCTTCTTCTTGGGCTGCTCCTCCTCCTCCTCAGCGGCGGCAGCGGCGGCCGGGGGGGCAGCCTCAGAGTCCACCTCGCACTTATTCAGGAACATGGTGGTGCCTGTGAGGGGACTGGGGGTTACCCGGAGTGTAAGGACAGTGGTTCCCCATGAAACCCCAGGTGAGGGATGGCTGGACAAGGGGGTGAATGGAGGGATGGATGGGTGGTGGATGGAGGGATGGATGGATGGTAGATGGATGGATGGATGGATGGATGGTAGATGGATGGATGGATGGGTGGTAGATGGATGGATGGATGGATGGTAGATGGATGGATGGTGGACAAATGGATGGACGGATGGATGGATGGATGGATGGATGGTGGATGGATGGTAGATGGATGGATGGATGGATGTTGGACGGTGGATGGATGGATGGATAGTGGATGGTGGACGGATGGATGGATGGATGGATGGATAATGGATGGATGGATGGATAGTGGATGGATGGATGGATAATGGATGGATGGATGGATGGTGGGTGGATGGATGGATGGATGGTAGATGGATGGATGGGTGGTAGATGGATGGGTGGATGGATGGATGGATGGTAGATGGATGGATGGATGGGTGGTAGATGGATGGATGGATGGCGGATGGATGGCGGATGATGGATGATGGATGGGTTATGCAAAGGTGTAATCTTCTCTTCTGCTGCAGTGCTACCCCTGGGTTTGATGCAGGGTCCTGGGAATGGTGTCCTGAGCACCCCATGCTTGGCTCCACTCTCAGATCCTGCCAGGCCAATGTGCCCTGAAGCTAAAAGCCAAATTTCACCTTAAGTGGAGGGTTTTATGAAAGTGTCATCCATAGGAGCTCACCTGCCCTGGTGTGAGGAGACCGAGCCTGGGTCAGCTCCATCCTTCCAGCCCAGTTCCTCTCCTCCAGCCTCTTCCTTATGGAGTATGAGTCCAGCCCCAAGCCTTTGGAGGACCCGGTGGTGGTCCCCAAACATGGCCAGAGCAACCCAGTGCAGTCCCCCTGGGCTAAGAACCTTTTCCTACATAATAGGAGCAAGTTCACCCCTTGCTACATTCCATCTTTGAGCTTTCCATCAGGCACTGGAAATCCTCCTGCAGTATTCCCTGGGGATCCAGCACATGTGGTGGATCCACCGGGGGGGGGGGTGCTGACCCTGGGGTGCTCTGGGGATGGGGCAGGTGGTGCTGGGGATGCAGGGGACACTGTGCAAGTGTCACTGTGTGTCCTGGGCTGGGGCATGGGGAGGGTTCGGGGTCCCCCCCAGCTGCCACCCCCCTCCTCACTCACCCGTTTCTCATTTGAGCAGCTCCGCACCTGAAAGAAGAAGGGAAGGGGGTGAGCACCCGGAGCACCCTGAGCCCCAACCTGGGGCACAGAACCCCTGTGGGTCCCAGCACCCCACCATGGCCCCCTGGCTGCCCATTCCCCATGGCAATGGGGGTACTGGGGAAATGGGAATGGGGGTGATGGGTGACATAGGCTGAGGGGCTGGGACAGAATGGGGCAAGTGAGAGAAGGGGTCAGTGTCCTCCCACCCTGACCCCGTCTGGAAGCAAAGGAAGTTCAGATCCCACCGGGAAGCTGAGGAAACCCTGGAATGGGAGCGGGAATGACGTGAAGAAAGCAAAACAACCCTGCAGGGCTGGGCTCCCTCCCACTGCGCTGCCTGTGGATATCCATGGATATCCCTGGCCACAGAGGGGACCCCATTGGGACCAGCCATCCCATGGCTCCCGTTCCTCAGATCCCTGAGCCTGTGCCGCTTGGGATCGCTGCCTCAATCTGGGTGCAGGGAAAAGCCTCCCCCCTGCTCCCAACGGACATTTTCCTGCATCATCCTGGTGGCAATTTTGGGGTTTGAGCCCTTGAGCTTTACAACTGTGCTGGAAGCACAAGGGCCCGGAGCCTCGGGAGGGCTCATCCCCATCTACTTGGTGCCTTGACCTGTGGCTCTCCCACAGGAGCTGCCGGCTGGGGTGGGATTCCCTCTTACTGGGGGCACCCAAGAAAGCAACAGGAGCAGCATCGAGCTCTGGCTGAGGTTGTACAAAGATGATTGCCCCGGAGCCAGCAACAGTAGAACATCAGTGGGGTCAAGTGGCCTCCCCAGCAGCAGGGACACGGAGGGGGCAGCCCTGGCTCTCAGGGGACCCCGGGGTTCTCCCTTCCAAAACCCATCTGGGTGCCAGGATTGTGCTTCCTGAGGATGCCGGGGAGCAAGGATGGCTCCTGCCCACCGGCACTGGGGTGCGAGTGATGCTGATGGCAACCAGCGCCTGCTCCCGAGCCCCGAGGAAGGGTCCCAGCCCTGGGGACACCCCAGGGACACCCAGTCCCGTTCTCAGCCTCTTCCCCGGGCACTTCCTCCCGAACCACAATAAAAGCTGTTACCTGCTGGGCCCAACTCGGCTTTTCCAGGAGTATTTAACTTTGCAGGTCCCTCCTGGGAACCAAACAAGCGGCTCAAGCGCGCCGATCTCGCAGCTTTGGCAGCCAAAGTTGCCTCTTAGTCTTCTTATTTGTCACAGAACCGCGGCGCTAAGGCTCGGGAGAATCTTTATTTAGTGTTGCAGATGTCACCAAGGCACCGCAGATTGGAAATGAGTCCAAGGGATTAAGACGAGGTTATTAATTGGAAGCCTTCCCCTTTAAGAATGATTGACAGTTACTTTCTGGACAAGTAATTGCTCTAAATGTCCCCCCCCAGCGCGGGTCCGGGGGGCGGTGGAGGACAAAGCCCCGAACTGCCTTCCCCACTCGGATTGTCTCCCCACAAAGGCGTCCTGCTGGAGTTTGCCGTGTAATCCCCTCATTACAGCCAGGAGGAAGAATTAGAGACAGGGGGAGCGGAGAAGAAAGGCCGGGAGATGGGAAGGGGGAGGGAGGAGGATCTCCTCCGGCGGTGGATGGAGATCCCCAAGCCCTGGTGGGATGGGGATGCGGTGGCGTGGTCCCCGTGATGGGCATGGAGAACTGGGAGCAATGGGCATGGGGTGTGGGGACAGGGATGGGCACTGGGCATGGGGTGCAGCTGTGAGGACTGAGTGTGGGGAGAGGGTTATGGAGGCTGGGGACCTGCTGTGGGGTCTGGGGTGGGGGGGGACACCAGGTGTAGGGGCTATAGGGACTGGGCAGCCTGAACAGCCCTGTGGACCTGGTACAGATACCAGGCACAGGAAACAAGGGTAGGGACCAGGCAGGGGGACTGAGTGTGGGGAGCAGCCATGGGGAGCAGGCCCTGGGCACTGTCCATGGGACCAGGCATGAGGGTCCCACCTCGTCCATTCCTGGCCATGGGGCTGAGCACAGGGACCAGGCTTGGTGACACTCAGCGGGGTTCAGCCATGGAGGCTGCCCATGGGCTCTGACATGGGGGTGAGGGGCAGAGGCAGCCGGGCTGGGGGACAGAAACACTGGGGGAAAATGGGGACATCATGAGGGGGGTCCTGGGGTCCTCAGTGCTGCCCCCATCCCTGTGGGGGGGGGGTTTTGCCCTTTTCTTTCTCTGCTCACTTTGGTTTTGCCTCCCCAGACCTCTTCCTGCCACCTGCAGGAGCTGCCTCAGCTCCCTCCCACTCCCTTCCCCTCCTCACCACGGTTCTGCTTTTGGATGGCAAACGTCACCTCGGGGGGGGTTGGATGCCCTGCACCGGGTGGCTGCTGGCCCCTTGCTGTGGGAACCCATAGCCACCTCTGCACCCTGGTTTGGGTCGATGCCATCTCAGTGTTCATCTCAGTGGGGCCGCAGGGCTTCTCTGGCCCGATCTGACCGCTCGGAGGGCAGCTCGAAGATATTGGGGGTGCCCAGAGAAGCTGTGGCTGCCCCATCCCTGGCAGCGTTCAAGGCCAGGTTGGACACAGGGGCTTGGAGCAAG
>WYDI02027729.1:42100-53433 GCA_009867235.2 Psittacus erithacus | reverse complement strand
TTCATCAGGTCCCATGGACTTGTGCACGTCCAGGTTCTTAAGATGGTCTCGAACCTGATCCTCTCCTACAGTGGGCCTAAAGTCTTCATTCTTACAGTCCCTGTTCTGCCTTCCAGGACTTGGGTGGTGTGGTTAAAGCTTTTGCCAGTGAAGCCTGGGGCAAAGAAGTCATTAAGAACCTCAGTCTTCTCCAAATCCAAGGTAGCCAGTTCTCCTGATAGCTTCCGGAGAGGGCCTAAAATATATCTTTATATAAGAAATGTTTTTATATGTCACAGGGATGGGGGGTGGGGAGAGAAGCTGCAAAGGGAAAATTAGAATATTCTTTACAAGGGCAAACTATGTTGTTACTATCACATCTAAGCAAGTGACCTACCTACTTAAACCAAACTCTTTGAACAAGAAAAGCTTGTTTGGCAGAATCCCCTCTGTAATTCAGTTATAGCTCATTTTACATATACTGCAATACAGAGTTGTAAATGGCAGGTTTTTATCACTGCAGTGAGAGATCTTAAGTCCTGTTTACCATCTGAAGCGTATGAAGATGCTCATTTCTTCGAGATGCTCATCCTACAGCAGCCTCCTCTGAGCTTTACGGATTTAAAGATTCAGATGATCTGGCAGAATCCTGAAGAGATGATACCGATTTTTCAATTCACGCCTTAGCAGCAGGATGAAAAAGTGAAATCAGAAACCAATTTCTAATAGAAAACTAGGAATCTGCACCCATTTGAATAAGAATTCTTGTATTCCTGAAAAATGGCTGAATCAAATTCAGAGTTTTAGACTGTTTGTAAAATCTGGGGGTTTGTTTGACATTACTGTTGATGACTTCAGCTGCACATGCCAAGTAAACATACACTGAGTTTCCAACAGCCATTTTTAACTGTAAAGCATTTATCAGACCAGACTGAAAATGATACCCATCTTGTCCATTCACTGCAACAGACCTGCTCATCTTTGTACCCAGGTCAAACTGGTGGCAGTTTGCTGCACCACACAGACGTGTCACCTGCAGTGGCACAGGATCAGGCACAGCACCTCATGAGGATAGCAGCCCCTGGGAACAAGGACCACTGCAGCCAGGCCATGCATAGCAGCAGCCCCTGCAAAAGAAAGCCAGGTCCCAGCTACACAGCTTGCTTTGTCCCACAGAAGCTTCCTCTCTGAGCAAGTCACCAAGGCAAGCAGAGTACAGGAGCTTCATTCTACAAACCATGCAAGTTATTTACTCTGGAGCCTGTTGGAAGAGATGATGAGAACAAGTGCAAGGCTTGCTTGTGAAGCTGAAGGCAGCAGTCAGACAACATAACCTCTAAATACAAAGCCCAAGCGCCCTGGCTGACAATTTCTCATTTCAGTCAGATGCAAACCAAGTAATATAGTACTGTAGAGAAAAGGGAATTTTAATAATTGTCAAAACCTTTAAAACAATAATCCGAAGGAAAAGTGAAATCCAATAGCAAGAATCTGTCCGACTTCACCTTCCTCTTTTAAAAGCATTTAAGACAGCAGGGATTGAAAAAGTGGCACCGGTGAAGCATGCTTATCTTTATTGGAGTCTACCAGTGCCTACAGCAACCCATAATTCTTTACCTGCCTTTAGCAAGCATATTGTAGAGAGGCTTTTGTTTGACTGAAACATAAAATGTCCAGCAGGTGGGAGAAAAGAATCAGACAAAAAGCCACTTGCAAAGAGTTAAAAAAAAAATAAAAATCAAGGGGAGTCATCAAGAGTATAGAAGTAGGGAGGGGGGCTTAGGGAACAGCGAAGACAGAATGCCCCCTAAAAGGGTAATGTAACAAGGTGTCTCTCTTCATTGAGCTGTTTAAGTCAAGGACAGAAGGGGACAGAGTAAAGACACTTTCTTTCACTTTCACTTCTCTCCTGCACAGAATTACAAATGTATTTGAAGAAAATGAACTGTGAGATGATACATGTAAAAAACTATATTGCTCTGCCATGACTGGTAATGGTAGAGTTATGTTGTATATTTAGGCATGCATCCAGAAGAAGGTGACTGCCAGTTCACAGTTATGAATCCTGAATTTCAAGAGCAGAATAAGAGGCTACAGTGTGCTGAACAGAACCGATCAGCAGCAATTAACAAAGAGACTGTCAAAAGACAGCTAACTTCCATGATGTCAATTCAAAGGTTTAAAGTGTGGCAAGACAGAGGAAAAAATGAGATAGGCACACCAAGAAAGGACCATATAAATTTCATACATGTCTGCATTGATTTATTGTCTTCAACTGACAATAGGCACAGAACTGCACTCTAAGGCTAAAAAAGACAACTTCGATTGTGGAAACATAGCTACAGTAGCAAGAGAAGTGATTTAATAAGAAAGTGGCTTTATCAAACTAGACAGCAATACAAAGTTAGTGAGCTTTATAAAATCAGGTCCAGAATTCAGACACAGGATATGTTAAAACATGAATTATTTCTCTCCATGCCTTCCTAAAACCACACAAGTAACTATGACTACCTCTCTTAGCTTTCAGCAAGTCTTTTAAAGATTCACTAGAGACTTTTAAATGGTTAAAAAGGCATCTCCACCTGGGGAGAATTATTTTCTTTCCAGCAGTTATAAACCAAAGCACAGATTTCAAAACACATTTAAATCCATGGAAGTATTTGTTTGCACGTACGTTCTCTGCTTTTCCCTCAATTCTTTTTCTAAAGCACTTACCCATACCTTATCAGTTTCTCCTAACAGGGACCATGTTGGCTTTTCAACTTGAAGTAGTGGCTTCTGCGTTTAACTGCTGTTCAGAAGACTAGACCCAGGACATCATGGGGAAAGAAAACCAAATAGGTAGCAGGAATTCACCTGGTTACAGAACTGATACTGTAGACTGAGTTTCTAGCTCTTATAATTCTCTGCTTTGTGAGAAGTCAGCAGGACACTCTTTTCTTTCTGTCTTGTCCTTCTCTCAGTCCTTTCTGACTCCAACTATACGAAGTGGAGAAAATCAGTAAGAAAATTTCTCCAAGGCACTCCAAAAGTCTTCACAAAAGCATCAGGCTAGCAACTACCTCCTCCAAGGTAACTTCTGTGCTACCTCCTATTTTTCCGGCTATTAGTCTGCTGTGGTTTAACCCCGGGTGCCAGTTAAGCACTACACAGCTGCTTGCTCACTCCCCCCTGCAGGGAAGGGGGAGAAAACTGGAATAGTAAAAGTGAAAAAAACTTGTGGGTTGACATAAAAGCAGTTCAACAGGTAAAACAAATGCCACACACACAAGCAGACCAAAAAAAGGAATTCATTCACTACTTCACATTGACACGCAGGTCTTCAACCATCTCCAGAAAAGCAGGGCTCCATCACATTTCACAGTAACTTGGGAAGAGACATGCCATCACTCCCAACACACACTCCTGCTTCTTTCTTCTTCCCCAGTTTTATATGCTGAGCATGATGCTATATAGTCTAGAATATCCCTTTGGTCAGTTGCGATCACTTGTCCTGGCTGTGCCTCCTCCCAGCTTCTTGTGCACCCCCAGCCTACTTGCTCGTGGGGTCGGGTGAGGGTCAGAAAAGGCCTTGGCTCTGTGTAAGGCCTGCTCAGCAGTAACAAAACCATCCCTGTTTAGAAAAGCCAGAGAGGTATTACAGCCTAAAACACAGAAGACACTAGCATTCAAAAGCAGTCACAATGTAAAACTGTCTTTTCTTACTCCAAAGCTATTTCAAACCTGCACAGAATCATCCAAATATGAAACTGTCCAAATAGAAATGCTCTTAAGACTTGCATGATAGATAGTTACAGCGTTGATATAAAAAAAAGTTACTACCTCAGCGCTGCATTCCAGCAAAAGAAGGAAAGTGGCTGGGAACAGCTGGAAGTTAATGTAGCAGGGGCTGGAAATGGAAAAAACACAGTGACTGAACAGCAAAGAGCATTTTTTCTCTTTTTGGTCATCTTTAAATTCTACTTATGTTTAAGACTTGCATTTGTGCTATGAGTGCTTCATGAAAAATACATGTTAAACTGAATTAAAAAAATAAATAGATCTGTTCATCGAACTTATAAATACAAAAAAAGTCACTAACCATGTTCTCCTAAAAAGGGAACTTGAACATTATGGACTTTTTTCTCTCTTAGCAGAGAAAAGAGGGTTAGTTTAAAAAATGCACACTGAACTAAGCAAAGGAATTAACTTTATTAAAAAAAAAAAGGGACTGACTCTCCCAAAAGGGCTATTACTCATTACAGTGACATAAACATACATCCATACATGTGGCTGGACACACATTCATCTCTGCTCTTCAGCCTTCCCTCATGCTCCTCATGCTCAAGCACTGCATGGACCATTATAGCCAGGCACAGATGCTGGATCTCTAGCCAAACCCCAGTTCTCTCAGACTCCATCATCCAGCACCTGACAGCCACTTGGCAGCTGTAAAGGGACAGTCCTTCCCTCACCTCTCCTGAGCAAAGGCAGAGGCATGGGAAAAGGAGCTTGGAGGCTCTTCACCACAACCATGGCAAGGAACAGTGAGAGCCCACTGAGTATGCAACCTCAGCAAAAATTTTCTCTCATACAAATACTGTATGTTGAAATCTCACAGACATTTAACTAAGTGGCCAAAATACTTTAGTGGTACTGCAATTATTCTAATCTTTCCTGGTTAACAAATCTTTAGAGTACCCTTTTAGAGTACCCATTCATCTCATATACTGAGTTTAGCAGGGTTACTAACCCGTACTGATCGTGTCTAAGCTCAGTGTATCTTCATTTCTAGCTGTTCCTTCTCCAAGACCGTATCTTTATGTGGTTTGTTAAGAGTCTACTAAGAAGTGGACAAGACAAGGTTTTAATCAAATGTAAGCAGAAACAACAGGTTTTATTCAAAACTTCCAGTAAAGAGGACCCACTAGTTTTGGAATAAAGGTACTTGAAGTACTACAGCTTACATGAATATAAAAGATCAATGAGAAGAAAATAAATCAAGCAGTAAAAAAAAAAAATAAAAATTAAAAATATATGTTTTCTTAAAAGTCTGAAATAGACCCACACAGGGATTTTTAAGTCCTCCAAACAATCAACAGTTACTAGGTTTGGCAAAACAAGATTCTCTTACAAAATTAAAAGCCTACTTCTGTTACATAAACTGTATAAAACCGCTCAATAGTTTAAGAGCACTCTGTACAATTTTGTCTTGAAATACATAGAGCTGCAGCTCACAAACTGCAGGAATTAAACATTTTGCCCTCTTCATGGGTAAAAGAATTAGCCAGATGCATGACTGTTTTGGGGGAAAAAAAAGAGGCAAAAATAGTCAGAATTAACAAGATGAAGCCACTATAAAAATGAAATGCACAGCAAAACTCAGACCTCAGTTTAAACTAACAAGCTATGTTTACAATATATCCTATATTTCAGTCGTCATCTTTCCTTCCCACTCCCACCTGCCCCCCTTCAAATATTCCTAATTCCTTTATGGTCTAAATCTAATTAATTTCTAAACTTTCAAATACACCGTACATACATTTAGCAAAAAAACATACCTAACATTCTTACAGCAGTATGGTCAGGACACAGTTTCAAAGGTTATTACACAGTTACTGAGATTAAACCTTGTAAGTTGGTTTTGGTGGGGTTTTTTTTCTTTTAGAGAGAAAAGCAACCATCAGCTTAGACAAATGGTTTTAAAATGTACTGCAGAGAGCCTGCAAAGAGCAGGCTTCACCAACATCACCCCAGAGGACAAGGGGATAACAACAGGAAATCGAAAGAGAATCTCAGAGTGCCAGCTACTGGAAGACCTTTCTGGAACTTGGTCTGACAGACTGTGGTTTTAGCTCGGTCATCCCCATTGCACTAAGCCCTGCAAATCAACTTTGCAATAGTACATTACAATGTAAACTAAAATTCTTGATAGCAACAATATGTCAAAGGGCTTTTTTTTTTTTTTTTTTTTTTTTTCTGAATCCAACAGTTGGTCACAGAAGTCAAGTATTTTCATGGCTCTTATTCAGCTGTTGCCAGATCGGGCTGGGGAGAGAGGGGAATAAAAATGTATGTGTCTGACTCATACATCTTTCAAGTACATGCAAGGCTCAACTGTTTCCAAAAGGCAGGAGCTTGGGACCTTTTAAGACACTGAAGAAATAGGATTATGAGGAGAGCCCATCTGAGTAAGTACTTTATCCAGCCACTGAAGGGGACCATGAAGATGTATCTCTATCCAGCATGGAGTGCTTGTCACATCTTGGCGATGATATTCAGCTCCCCAACCCTGGAAACAGAAAGGTAAGTGGGGAAAGGAAAATTATCACCTTACTTTATAATATCAAACATGTTACAAGCATACTTCAATCATCCTCTTTCTTACTGAAATAATCTAGCTTTTAACTGTCATTATCAGCAGAGTAGCATAATACCCTTGAGGCACCAACTATTAACACATTTCAACAAACAAATTTGAAGGGTAGGGTTTTTTTAAATAATTAAATTTGGAAGAAGTGTCATTTTGAGATCTATTGATCTCATAGAATGGAAGTCTTGAATTCTTAAAGGCATAACCTGTGGCAGTGCAAAATTTCCCCATATCTCACTGCCAGCTGCATGATGTCCCAATAAGGCCTCTGAGGAGGAAGATAATCAAGTCTTCTCTGCCAAGACCAAAACCAGAACAAACTGGGGGGTAATGCTGCCAAACAGATCAATAAATTAAAAAAAGAGGTCATAAACTGACATCATGGAAGTGGGGGTGAGGCATCTGTCTGACAAGAACCAAAGCATCAGTCGCAGGATAAACATGATAAACATGACATGATAAACAGAGAGATAAATGAGAAATATTTCTCTTTGGGGAAAGAGTGCATGATCATTCCCCAGTACGCTGTTTCTCAAATTAAGGGAAAACAGGTCTTGTTTCAGCTCATAACTGATTCAGCTGCAGTAATTACCAAAGATATAAGCAGATATTTAAACAGCACGCAAAATCATTTATTAAGTGAACCATTTTGGGGGTAGGTCTAGAGGCAAGACTAAAACAGCCACAGCTACACTTTGCTCTGCTCTGTTTTAACCCCTAATGAAGGAATTCTCCAACTCCAACACAGGTGTCAGCAGCTCTAAACTGTGCAGCACAACATCCAACACACACAAAGTCCTATGCAACTGTTCAGGCAACACTGCCACACAACTGCTAAGGATGCAGAGCTATAAACAACTTACTCTGTTTTACAAACCCCTGTCCTAACAGATCTGAAAATTTCTACCCTCCTGTCAAGAAGAGTACTTCAGCATATTACCATCTTCATTTGACTACTTTTACGCATGTGACCAGCCCTTTTATATCAGTGCCTATGTTGATACAGCCACATCACTAATCTTGACCTTGCATGCTCCCCTAGGATAGAAAGCTATGTATATTTTGGGAGTTGAAAGTTATATACATTTGGGAGCTGCTGGTCAAGACCAATTTAGAGGGCTATGCTATCTACACTTCCACAACTGTAATGGCATACAATGCAGTTCCACCTCAAGTCTCCAAAAATACTACCCCCAGGAACAGGAGCATGAAGTTCCAATGGGCCTCTTACAGAGCAGGAGATGGCGTGGACAGTAACAATGGACAAAAAAAGGGACAAAAGATGATGCTACATAATGAATTGGGTGTTTTTTCCACTTTCAGGCCACGTAATTAATGACTCAATTCTTTTCAAAACTTACTTGTACTGTATCTCGCCATATCCCACAAAATTAAAAATACAAGCCCCATAATTCCAGAGTAATTATGCAAGTAATTCTATATACACACAATTTATACACGTATTAAATGCAAGAATTCAACTGAAACACAAAAAATTTGCAAGAGGCAATTCAGTGAAATTAGAACAGTTAACAGACATGACAAAAATGCTTCACAAGTGACGACAGACTTACGTGAACAAACACCTTCTGCAAGTCACCTCAAGCTTTCAAAAAATTTGTGCGTCAAGACAGATTTTTGTCCACAAAGGCAACTTTGTTTCATGACAATCTGGATGGTCTTACATTTAACAATAATTGTTCTGTAGCTAAGACTCAGATTTTACTAACAGGTTAATTGAGGGAGACACTGGTCCATTCAAAATCATGTCATTAAGAAAAAAACAATGTGTTTTGCTTATAAAATAATCTCAAGCAAATTTGCACATACCTTTACAAAACTCATACGGAGAGTGCACATCTTCGTAAGCTCATACACTGTCTCAAAGCCATGGTTCACCGACTGAGCCAAAAGCTGAGCAAACTCTTGATTATTGAAAATCTTCAAACTGCAGCCACTGGGGATTTTGCATACTGTTGTGGGATGGAACCCATGATGGTAGTTGCAGTTCCGACTTTGCACAAAAATACTGCTGTCACTAAGACATTCAGCGTACACTTCCCCACCAACATAATAGAGATGAACACCTGAGAGAAGAAGATTGACATAAAGAGGTTAGACGAATTCACACTGTGCATCTACATTTAATGCTCTGCCTCAACAGAGATATATTTCTGCTTAGAGATAAACATTAATTGCATACCAGACCACAGAATCATAGAATGGTTTGGGCTGGAAAGGACCTTAAAGATCATCTAGTTCCGACCCCCCTGCCATGGGCATCATCTTTAAATTTCATTTTTACTTTCGTTTCATCAGCAGACAACTTGAAAAGAGGGTGTGTATGCATGTACATGTAAGGGGAATCAGCAATTCCTGCATTTTAACATGTGGTATATTCAACAACAATGAACTAGCAGTAGTTTTGATGCAGTACATTGGATGGCTTGACCATTTGAACTTTTTCCCATTATATTTATATAAAACAATAACTGGGAATGCAAGTGCAGAGAGCAGAAACCTACTGCATAATTTGTAGATACTAAACCACCCCAAGTTGGATTCTCTCTGGAAATGTCCTCAATGCTATTCTGGGTAGCATGAGTTTTTTCAGCTTGGTTTAATTCTAGAAAGCTGGGGAAAAAGACTCACCCTTACATTAATCAGATTTACACGTCAAATGGGGATATACATAAATCTTATAGTCCTTTCCCTTTCTACTGCCTGCTCCCTCAACTGCCACTGATGGCAGCAAGCCCCAGAAGAGCAACATACATGGAACCTTTGTGGAGATTTGCTGTCAACAGGACTCAATTCCAAAGGCTTTGAGAAAGCAAGAAAATTTGCCTTTCATGTGCAAAAATTGACTATTTGCTGGTTAGATTTTTAACCTCCCACAATGTCACAAGTCAGAGAAATGAGCACATAAAATTTAAAAACTAAACCAACGTCCAGTCTTACATGATGTGCTCCATCATGTAAGATTTTGCCGTTTACTATGCATGTCTGTGTGAGTACACACACACTTCCACCTGATCTGCAAAAGCATTTACGGCTATGTCTTCAAGTTTGGGATTTACTCCTCCTTCCTTCCTCAAAGACTAACAGTTCTACATCATCATTAGTTGCATACATTTACTTATTCAAGTGTGGCTCTTCCACACTCTGCTTCAGTATATAGGCAGTTACGTGCTTCAGCAGAACTCTGCTTGCAGCTGTGTTATTTTTACCAGGAAAATGAATGAGGTATTAAACAAATATCCTGATACTTGCTAAGATGGATGAGGAGGAAAAGAAGAAAGAAGTATTAGGACTTGAGTGACACAACACAGGTCTGGTGTACTGCGTGAGAGCTGCACAAATCCTGATGTACGGTAAAGCTCTTGAGATCAAGGGCTCAAACTTGAAGACCTAACAGTTCTCTTCAGTTTCAATTCCTTCCTCCTCTAAGAAGAAGGAAGATACTTCAATAATTGGCACTTACAACAATACATCCCACTGCCTGGGGCATGCTAAACCTTCAACTGTCTCAGGAGATTTAGAGTTTACTACTAGTGTAAACACCTTAAAAAATGTCTCGCAGGAATGCTTCACTGCAGAAGGCAATGTCAAGCTCTGCCTGTCATTTGTACGGCAAGTTCTTATAAAACTGTATCAACCTAGAAACTTTTCTCATTCTTGGAACACTGTAACAGCCATAGAAGGGAAGCACAAAATTCTCACTGAAAGAATCACCATCCTGAGAAAAATGCATTTGGAAAAACTGTTTTATCAGTTTGTCTCTCTAAATACGTGTTAGGATAGTTAATTTATGTTGGAACTAGGGCTAGCTAAAGATCTCATGCCAAGAACTACAAGTTGGATTTCCAATATACACCAATAATCAAAATAAGCCAAGACATTTAATTAGACAAACTTCCTTAAGCTCTAATTAAGACCATAAGCCTTCTGACAATTAAAAACTGATTAAGGGTAAAAGGCTCTTGTAATTACACGCCAGGTAAGAACAATACTTTGCTTATAAGACCTGCTCAGAAAATTATATACTTACCAAAAAAAGCACTTAGTCCATGTACTTGGGAAGACCAGTTTCACCTTGAGACAAGTGACCTAGGCTGTCATGTCTAGGAGAAATGCCCACCCTCTTCCAAACTCAAAAACAGATGGAAAGATCCAAACCTTACCTTTGCCAATATGCCGCCTTGTATTCTCAATGGTGGAGTTGCGGTTAACATTTGAGAGCAGCCCCAGACAAAATCTGTTCTTGTTGTTGGAAGGATCAGTGAAGCCATCCACCAGGACACTGGTGGAAGAAGCATGGAACGCCTCCCCAACACGATTATTCAGCTCATAGTAGACAATGGAGCACCAATGCTTTGGCTCTTCGTACGCAACTGCCTGAACATCTGTAAAGCAATGACAGGAAACATTACAACCTAATGGCACTGGAATACAGGTTCAGGATGTAAAGATTAATAAAACTGCAGATTACTGAAAGATGAGCTGGATAAGCAACTGCAGCTAAATGAAGGCTTTTGTATTATCACTTATATTTGAATTTTTCATAGCCACAGACACACAACAGAGTATTTCACCATACCTTTACTTGCACAAGACTCACAAAAGACAAAGGTTGGCACAAAGTATCAACAGAAAAATGCAGGAAGCTCATGGGCACACAAGAAGCAGTGCCCCAATATCCCTGCTCAGTTTTCCATACCACATTATGTCACGGCCCTGAACAGCAAAAAATGCTGTGATTGTAACTCAGCTTCCTTTCTAATTTAGTAAAATGAACATTTTACTCAGCTACCAAATCACCACCTCTGTGCTTATTGCTAAGTTCACAGAATCATAAAATAGTTATGGTTGGAAAGGACCTTGAGATCATCTAGTTCCACCCACCCTGCAATGGGCAGGGACATCTCACACTAAACCATGCCTCCCAAGGCTCTGTCCAACCTGGCCTTGAACACCACCAGGGATGGAGCATTCACAACTT